>JBBPBX010015440.1:8069-49465 GCA_038048925.1 Garcialebias charrua | reverse complement strand
ATTAAAATGGCAACAATTGCCTTGTTTTCTGGTAAAACAGTCTCTAACAGGCACATTCTTTTTTTTTAGCTCTTTCCTCCATCCACCTTTGTTTTTTTATTTTATTTCCAAGGACATTTTCACCAAGACTACTTTATGTTCATCATCAGGTTCATTTTTAACTGTTTCAGGCAAAAATAAAAGCTCTCATATCTGAACAAATAAAATGTTATTTCTGTGCACGTTTTCTTCCCCGTTTTCTTTGCCTTTTTTATTCTCTGAGATCATTTTGTTTTCCTCACTGGTCTCACTTATAACATGATATGCTGCTGCTTTGAACTCTTGTTCATAATTTTTGCAGTATGCAGCCAAGAAATATAAAAACATTCATTTAATATTTTACTCAAGTGTGGCCAAATAAATTTATTCTGGTCAGAGCTCAACTGAAATGTACCTAACTGATTTAAACGTCTTAAATAGAAGTGACTCCTGTTTGCTCCAAGTGCGATGTATGCCAGAACAGTTGTGTGCGTTTCTCTGATGCTGTGTTGAGCTTTTGAGGCTACGGTAAATAAATCTCTCGTTTGATCCACATCTGATCAAAACAGAAAGTTGACACATTGCAACAACCCCCAACACACACACATGCACACGTTATTGCATTTGTGATGTGGGGATTTTGCATCGACTTCCATTAATTTCTATTGCCTAACCCTGACCCTAACCCTAAACCTAACGATTATCAGTACATGCCTAACCCTAACCCATCTAGGGCTGAACGATTTTGGAAAATATTGTAATAGCGATTTTTTTTAACCTCAATATTGTGATTTAATATTCGATAATTTTTTCAATGTCATCTTCTCGTATTGCTCAACAAACACAAGCAATAAATCAAATCTGTTTGTGGTGCAAAGAACTCCACTGTTTTCAGCTCTGCTGCAACTCTTTTTCTGTATATTTTTGGTATAGCTCCAGGATATCAACTTGGCTAAAATGTGTGCACGAGGGCGTTCTGTACCGCTTATCCACTGTGTTTACCAAAGTCGTAAACCCAGGCTTGGTCACTATATTAATGGGCATCATGTCTTTCACTATGAACTCCGTTACTGCTAGAGTTATTTCCACATGTCGTTCTGGATTATGTTCATACGGAGTAATACAGTACCTTCGAACGGTTTGGTCAGTGATCCCTGCCGGCTGGTACTTTGCTTACTTGAAGCTGAAGTACTGGTTGTTGGCATTCTAGCCATGCAACTATTGTAAATGGCTTTGTGGTGTTTTTTTAAAGTGTTAATAAAGATTTGTGGTGTTACCTCAAGAGGTAGCAACAGCAGCACGGCAGGTTCTGCACAATACATGTCATTACGCAGTGTCTTCTTTTATATTGCCAAAACAATTCCAAACAACAGACGTGCTGCCTCTTTGGTACCAAACTTTCAGATGTATCAGCTTCTGTTGAGTCTGACGCCATTGTGCAACTGGTTAAAGCGCAGTGTTGACGACTTCTCCTGCTCCCTGCTCTGCTTTGCTCCACTTCGCTCACACGCAACTCGCATAACCAGATCACGCGACCAATCAAATTGCAGCCATTGCAATTAGAAGATCTCGTTTTATCATATTGCAATATTTTTGCAAATGCAATTAATTGTTCAGCCCTAAACCCATCTGCAATTCACACCTTAGTCCTAAACCTAACCCCTAACTCACCAATAAGACGTCTTCTTATCGGGACCAGGCAGTGGTCCCCACAAGGAGCAGTTGGTCCCCACTATGATACTGCTAAAAGCTCTAATACTCACAAACACATATTTTTCCCTTCAGCACACACATACACACACCTCATCGTCAACATGAAGGCATGTAACAGTGACTCTTTGTCGGGGCCTTGAATGACTTGGATAAGGTTACCGTACCTTAAAGACACTTTCTCACACACACGCACACACCAACGCACTCGGCTGCTTTATCTTCATTCAATTGCTGCAACATGACACCGCTTCCCACATTATGGAAAAAACAGAGAAACTTTTGAAGAGAAAAGAAAAGGAGAAAAAGTGTGATGAGGAGAGACGGGGAGTCCTCATTTGACCTACATCCAATCTTTACATATTTAGCTCAGAGTTGAACACTTCTGTTCCTATCACTGTCCTGCGTGTCGTAGATGTGTTTCAGCCTCAGCACTCTTTATTCAAATGAATAAATTATCTCAGCAGCTTCCCATCATGTCTTGCAGAAGCTTGGCAATGAGTCAACTCATAAAACCAATTGTGTTGAAGCTCGTAAACATCTAAAACATGCCGGGCAGTGCGGCCTAAAGAACGTATAGTACATTTGTCTGTTTCTGTAACGCTTGGTACAATTTATTGTCCCATCAATCGATTCTAGTTTTCAAATACACATTTGTCAATTCAGTTTAAAAAAAAGGCAACCAGATGTGCTTTTTGACAAAAAAAAATTTGGGGGGGTGGATTCTAGTTGAGAATTGTAAGTATACTGTGCAATGCAGTGTTTCCCTTGGTTTACTTGTCTTCATATCTTATGTTTTTTTTGTCGACATGGGGGTGGAGGACGTCCGTTTGTACAAACAGTTTTTTGGGGGGTGGGGTGGGGGTGTAGGCGGATCAGCGTGAGGGAAATATATATATTTTTTCCATTTTTTATTTACCCTTTATTTATCCAGGTAGTCTCATTGAGCCATGGCAACTCATTTTCAAGAGAGACCTGTTAGGGAGCAGATGGTGGGGGTTAAGGGCCTTGCTCAGGGGCCCAGAGTGGGGCGAAAGAGGGTGGAGGCAGATGTGGGTGTTTCACCTTTTTCCACCCACATTTTTTGATGTTGTTGGTACCGGGGCTTGAACCGGCGATCTTCCAATCACAGGCCCACTGTCTCTAACCACTGCGCCACCACTCTGGAGTGCTATCTCTGTAGCTTTTTAGCTAGCACATCTGTATTGCACACCACTAGCTTAAAACTACGTTAGTGCCGGCAGTTGTCAGTGGGAAGGTGGGGGCGGGGGGCACCTCTGTTTGTACGACAGTTTTCGGGGTGGGGGTAGAGATGGCTCATCGTGAGGGGAAAAAGAGTGCTACCTCAGTAGCTTTTTAGCTAGCACATCTGTATTGCGCACTTCTAGCTTAGCGCTATGTCAATGCCTGCCAGTGTTGTCAGGTGAGAAATGTAAGATTATCGTACTGGAGACATAAAATTATCGTATTTTGAGAGAAATTATCGTATGCCCGTCATAACCAAAATAACAAGTCTATCGATGCACTATAGTCACTCTAATGTTGAATAGAGTCTATAGGCCCAGATCTGCGTACGGCCTGTACGCCGCCGCGCGCGTTCACAAGCACAGCTCTGCGTTCGTTCTCGCATTAATTCTCGCGTTTTCGCTCCAAATTCTTGACGTCATTTGAGCAACAGCAGGGTGGAGCGTTTACCTACGGGACAAATTGAGGTAGCTGATTGGTCATTTGCTGACACGCCTACTGAATTGATTGACAGGTCAGGTGGGGGAAAAAAGTCACTTCACACAGCTTCTTCCGCTGCGGTACACACTAAAAAAGGCTGGGTTATTTCAACTACTCAACTGCTGGGTTATGAAATGGTTAACTCAATATGAGTTATTTTTATGGGAATTGGGTTATTTTTATGGGAGCTGGGTTGTTTTTGTGCAACTCATGCGCTGGGTCAAACTCTTACTCAAAATTCATCAACCCAACATGCATCGGTTGACCCAGCACCTGGGTTTTTTTCTGCTTGGAACGTCATCACGTTGACAAGACGTGCTCCTCCTCCACCAAACCGCGCCCGCCACCCCAGTCCCAGATTTTCCAAATGGCAGCGCGCTGAAAGAAGCTAAAAATATATTGAGCCGGTTTTCAGAGCAGTGACGGACCACAACAACAGCCGGAGTGGCTCAAAGCACTGGGACTAGAGCTAAACCAGCTCCAAAAAATGGAGGGGATCGCGCTCTACCGCCACCGGCTAATTAGTTAGCTGCCGCTAACTGTAGACTTGACTCTTCACAAACTTCTTCTGCAGACGGTGAGTGCTTTGTGCATTTAGTCAGATATTGATCGTAATTTATGGGACACATGTTTCGCTTGACAAACTGTACCTTTTATTTATAAAGTTTGTACCGATGTGTCCTTTGCGCATGTTCGTTTCCGATGCTAACTAGTTAGCAGCTAGCGGCTATCGCTAGTTAGCGATCGAGGCTAAAAACAACAGCCCCAGCTCTACATTTATTGTAATTAGTAATTAATTTTAATCATATTCGAGGCTAATCGTTGTTTTTCTGGTCAGAGTCACCTTTGACAAGTGACCAGCTGAGCTCCCGGACCGTTTCTCCACCTTCTAACCTATCGGTACCAGCTCCCCCGCTATCCGGATCGAAGCAGCCAGGAGCTGTGCAGATATAGGAGAGCTGCTCCCGTAGCTCCTCCAGTTACATTCGGACTTTAAAGTAGTTTTTTAGGTGGTTGTGTGTTTTTTTAAATGTATTTATATACTGTCTGACTTTTATTTTGTGAAAAAAAGACAGTAGCGGCATTGCTGTTTGTTTCTCATTGAGTTAAATCCATAAGGAAAAATCTACATATTTACTCACACTCCTAGGCATAAAGTGTGCGGTAACTGTAAGTTTATTTATTAGAAAATAATTTTGTTTTTGTTTTACTGTATTAATGAGCAATGGTTTGGTGTAGCAGGGTATATTATTTACAGACTAAATATCCAACTTTTTTATGTCAACAGTTAGCTTTAGCACAGAATGAACAACGATAGCTTCAATGCTGCTAGTTTAATTAAACCACCCACTTTTAAAAGATGTTACCTCTCCGTACTGAGCTGAGAGGAGCCAGACTCAGTAGTGGAAAAAGGCCTATTCCACTTAATCTGTTATTATTTTAAAAGACAAATGTAGTTTCCTCCTTATTCAGTTTAAGTATTGTGACAGGAAATCCCCGTGACTACAAATTCATCTTCAGCTGTTGAGTCTGATTATAGAAGGGTGAATGAATAAAGGAGGCCCAATAATAGGATAGATGTATGTACTGTTTAGCAAAGTTATGTTCATAAGTACCCATTTTATAAACTCTGTTTTATCACTTGTTACTTATAATCTCTCCATCTAGAAATAAGTAGGTAGGTTTGTATGAGTACATTGAAGTTTAAAGATATAAATACCATATATATATTTTTTTTATTATGCACACAAACTGCAATAACGAACGCGCGACGCAAATGCTGCGAGACAATCATTATGATTTGGGATGGCTCCAGGTTGGCACCTCTGTTTTTAGCAGTGTTATATTTTTTTCCTTCAACTCGCTTAATAGTTCTCCTGTGTGTGCGTGCATGCACATGCCATGGTGGTCGTGTGTGGTGCATGCTATGTGTTGCTCGAGGGCTGTATATTGAGCAGAGTGTCAATTCTTGAGGACAGACGTACAGTCAAATGCTCTAATTGTAGCACAAGCTGTCAATCAAAACATGCTTCATCTCTATTCATCAATGACTATGATTTCTTGACAGGACATATGGTACGCTCAAGGACGGTATCACCGGCCAGCCACTGGATTCCTGGAGGAAAGACTGCGTAACGTCAGGAAGAGGCTGAGATCAACCAGCAGGTCATGGAGCATGGCACAGACATCGCCTCAAACGCAACATGATGGTGCTCCTGCTAGAGCTCTCATACCAGGTAAATATGAAACTTTAAAAAATAATTGAAGAATTTTTTTTATTGTAGACTGACAACATTCTTATTTTTTACAGAATGTAACATATCAGATGAACGTGCATCAAAGCTTAAAGAATGGTTGAGAAACAACTCTCAGCCTCTCAGCCAGGTAGAGATCTATATGCAGGAAACAGCAATCTACAGGGCCAAGTGCATTAGGGACAACAGTTGGACCATTGATCAGATCCTCCAAGAGTTCCCTCACCTTATGACCAAAGGCATGGTACGTTTAGGAAAATGGCATCTTACATATGATGATGATTCATTGTTTGTAAAGTGTTATTAGTGTACTACATTGAAATGGTTTTCATAAATGTGTTTTCCATTTTTTCTATAGATTGCACAGGACTTTCTTCTCCTGCATGGGGATGCTGCATCAAAGTTGTTTGAAAACTGGCTACCCTTTTATGCTAAGAAGATCCTACACCTGGCAAGACAGGAAGGGAAGCTGACATTGCCCCTGGATGGTTTAACAACAGGTAATATTCTTGTTTATAAACCTAAACCTTGCAAATGTCAATGTTGGCTTGTGTTAATGTAAGGTTTCCCCATTGAAGCCAGTATCCTTCACTAGGCTATGCATGTGTTTTTATTATGAAAATTTAAACATAAATGGTTTGGTTTGATTTAGGACAGATGGGGTTACATCCCCTGTTTTCCACCATTTGAAGCCGACTCCTACTGGCCAGGTCTTGTTCCACGCCAAGCCTGGTCTCTATTCTTCTATTCTGATAAGGTTTGAGCTTAAAGTATTTTCTAAAGGCGGTCAGCTGACAGTTCAAATCACGGCAAGCGCCCACTGTGGTAACAGTGTCTTTGTGGCTCTGGCACATGCACATCACTTTGACAGATTCTTCTGGGTTCTTCCTCTGCTTCTCAGGTAATGTCCCCCAGTGGACACACTCTTCCTCTGAGAGCCCTGCTTAAACATCTCTGCCAGCTTCTAGCTCACTAATAGTGGGATAAATTAAACTGCAATTTAACCATCTGCAGGGTGGGAATTGGCTGCATGCAGCAGCACATGTTTTACGTTGGATACTAAATAGAATCACAGGAATACCATTCCACACCATATTAATTAGGGCTAGGTATCATGGCCAATTCTAAATTCAGTTTTGAATCACAAGGTTCTGAATCGATTAATCACAATTTGATTCAATTTGAATTCTGCTCTTAAATAATGAAAACGATTCAACTTTGTTGTAAAATGCAATATCACTTTATTTTTTTCTCTTCACCATAAACAACAGGTTTTCAGGGCAAATTTGTAAATTAAACAGTTTAATCTTGAAACAAAACTGTCACAAGTTTCAAAGGTTTTAAATTATAAAGGAATTGCTGGTAACAGTGTTGTTGGATGCATTAATTTTTAAGAAATTAATAATTTTCTTGATAAATAGGAAGTGATGGGAATTCGTCTGTCTCGGGCTTTGGGGGGACGGGTCTCTGATGCTTCACAGTCGCTACTAAATGTTCTATTGGAGGAACCTCATTCACTTATGCATGCTCACAACCACACACAAATGGATGCAGGGATGTATAGTAGATGTATGTAGATGGGTATATAAATGAATATAAATATATATGTATGTATATTGTATATATATTTGTAGGTATGGGTATGTGTATTTATAGAAATATTTGCAAGGTCATGAATATTATCAGTCTTTATGCTTGTATGTTTCGTTGTTGTGTTCTGTCATGTGCTTTGCAGGATTGTGGACGGAGGTTTGGTGTGTTTGCCTTGTGCTCTTTCTGTGGACAATTGTTGTTTTGTTGTTTTGTTTTGTTTTGTTGTCTCACTTTCTCTTTTCTTTCTTTCTCTATTAAAAAAAAAAATAAAATAAAATAAAAAAAAAATAAAAAAATAAAAATAAAAAAATAAAAAAATAAAAAAAAATATTGGAGTGAGAGGATGGCTATAAGGTGTGAAGGGAGGCCATCTATAAATGGAAANAAACACACAGCAGGTTCTACAATAACCATAAAGCATAAATAAAAAATAAATAAAAATAAAAACAAAAGAGATGTAATAGAATAATGCGGTTGGTAAGGTATTTAAACACTTACTGAGTCTGGCATTATTGTAGATGCGCAGTTTATGAGCAGAGTTTAACTGCACAAACTGCCACCAAAGTGCGAGTTCTTCCTTTTTCCGATACTAAATTGTTTTTACTGTGATTAGCCAGAAATGTAACTTCACAGGAGACTTCAATTTATATTGGTCTACCAAAAAATTAGACCTTTTATTGAAACTATCACAAAAATTACATTAAACATTTGTATCGATATTAGCTCTGATTTAATAACTACGTTGACAAGAATTCAAATTAAAACAAACAGACAGTTGGACCTTTCTGTTGGCACATTACTTAAAGTTTACCATGATGAAAATAAACATAAGGAGGAGTTTAAGGAGGAAAGATAAAAGATTGAAAGGAAATGGTTGAATCTTATCTTGAGATGTTTAACCAGAGATAGCACCCTCTGCTCGGTTTCGGCTGGACGTCCGTACCGTGATGAAACACTTTTACCTTCGTGAAGATGATCCTGTCTCGACTCCGGTAAATTAGTCAAGCCAGACGTGCATGCTGCTGCGTTTTACAGGCGACCACTTTCATCTTGCCACGGTCTCGAGACCGTCTGCTTCGGCCTCCTAGAGTGATGCCTGGTTCTGGTTTTGTTCAAGATAGCTTCCAGAAAGAGAGTCACCGCTTGGAGCTGTGACACTCGAAGGGGTTCACAGCTGACGTGCTGTTTGAACCTTTGCTGAAGACGTGGGTCGAGTTGGCACAATGACCGGGCGTCTCCTGCTTTCTCCAGGGAGAGATGCCAGGTGTCAGTTAGTTCTCTCCCAAAACTCTAAAGCCAAAAATGCAGGAAGTGCCCTTTAAGAAGGGGGTGTGACTTAGTCACATACTTCCTGCTGATTGGCTGTCCATCACTAGAGAAGGAGTGACTTTGCAAGTGAGTGAGTTTGAGTGACAGATGATAGGGTAGACAAAACATAGAAAACATAAGTGAGAAGATGCAGGTGCATGTGATTTGTTTTGAGAACAGATTCATTGTTTTTAGAAAGGACGGGAGACCGAAAGCAAGCTATGTCTAGCACTTTTCCTTCGAAACAAAAACAGTTCAAACAAATACGAAGGATTGTTCATTCAACTTTAGACACTTATTCTGCATAGAGCAGACAGTTTAAAGCATGATCATTCTGAGATGTTCTCTTAACTTTGTCATATTTAAAATATACCAGCTTAGTGAAATCATCATTGAAATGACAAAAATACTGTTTGATCAATTCTGAATTAACACACATTAAAGAGAAAGTTCAATCTGATTAATTAGTGTCCATTAATTCATAATAATTGTAAAAAATATAAGTGTCCATTTGTCTCCTTGAGGGCCTCAAGAAGGTGTAACACTGAGAGTTCCAGAGAGATGCAGAGAGGCCCACATCCCATACGGACATGAGGTTGCTATATCACTACAGAGAAAAAAAATACAGACAGCTCAGCTAAGAAAATAAATAGAAATAATAGTAATATTAGTAATTAAAATATTATGAGGTAGCATGTCATCCCCTATGTAAAGTTGAGGCCTGTGGGATCCAGTCTGTCCAGTAGTGGTTTCTATATCCTAACAAATCTCTCACTTTCATCCCGTAAGGTGTAGGTCAGTTTTTCCAGAGGAAGTATCCTCAGAAGCTCGTTATACCAGTCACTCAATGTCGGGGCTTCCTGTGATATCCAAAACTTGAGGATGGCCTTCCTTGCAGCATGTAGACATGTTCCTATAAGTTTAGTGTTATGGGTGTTCTTTGCATTGTCCACTTTAGCTCCCAAAATACAGTGAAAGGGTGATAAATGTAGGTCATACCCCATCAAAGAGGTCACCTCAGCCTGTACCTCCCCCAAAACTTCTCAATCTTTACACATTTCCAAAACATATGTGTGTACGTACCAGGTTCTAAATTACATTTACTACAGGTTGAAGATCCCAGTCCCATCCTGCCCCTCAGTATTGGCGTGGTATGAAGTCTGTGAAGTATTTTAAATTGTGTCTCTCTGTCCGCATTACACGTCAACATATTATGTGTGTTTCTCAAGATTGATGTCCAGGTGTCATCCTCAATATGCCAGTCCAAATCCATTTGCCATTGTCTCCGTAAATAATCACAGGAACATTCTAGATTCGACCCAAGTTTCTCATAGATATAAGATATAAATTTCTTTGATTTGGTCTTAATAAGAATGTCTTCAAGAAACGATGTCTTTGGGGCCCTAGCATTTTTATGTAAAAAGTGCCTCATCTGTAGGAAACGGTAGAAGTGAGATTGTTGCAAGTTATATTTACTCTTCAGATTTTCAAATGATTCAATTGCTTCTCCTTCAAAAAATTTACTGAGGCAATCTAGACCCTTATCTTGCCACACTTTGAATACCGGGTCCTGATATGATGGAGGGAAATCAGGGTTACACCATACAGGGGCAAGCAGGGAGAAGTGGTCTTTCATTTTAAAATATGTTTTGATCTTATTCCATGTAATTAGTGTGTTCAGTACTATATAATTGTTTTGGACCTCAGTTTTTGCTTTCTTATAACTAACAAAGGGGCCATCTTTTAGGTTCAACACACCACAGTTCTTGGATTCTACATCAATCCATGTGTTTGTACTATCTGGATTCACCCATTCTTTCAAGTATCTTATTTGAGCCGCCCAATAATACAAACGCATATTGGGCACGCCAAGTCCTCCTCTTTCCTTACTTCTTTGTAATTTACCTAATTTCATTCTGACCTTTTTTCCTTGCCATATAAAATTTGTAAACACCTTATTTAGATTTATGAAGAAGCTGTTTGGAATTGAGTTTGGTAACATCTGCAGACAGTATAACATCCTGGGTAATATCTTCATTTTGAGCACACTCATCCTACCCAACCAGGAAACAGGTAAATTTCCCCATCTAAGTAGATCTTCCTTTACTCCAGCCATAATTGGTTCCAGGTTAGGTTTTTACCAGTTTTTTAAGACAAGGGCTGATTCTTATTCCAAGATAAGTTACAGGGAACCCTCGAGTTACGTCAGGGATCCGGACCTACGGGTGTGACTTAGGTCGATTCTGTCGTATAACGCGGACCAAAAACACGTGCCTGTCGTAGGTCCGCATTTCTGACGTAGGTCGAGGCTATACCGTTAACGGAGCGCCGCACACACATTTAACGGCATGAGAATGAACAAGCGGACATCCTGTGCCATAAACATGCACAGAACTTTATTTACAAACACTTAGATAACACATTATACCACACATTCATCCATAAACACACAAAACCAGTACAGCATGTACTGTACAGGTAAAGTACTGTACTGTACAGTAATGTTTTTTTAGCACAGACAAAGCATACAAAATACAAATCTACCATACCATACCATACCAACTTTATTTATAGAGCACTTTATGCACCCAACAGGACCAAAGTGCTGTACACACAATCACAAAATACAATACAATCATAAAATGGAAGGGACTAAAAACAGTACTAAAATAATAAATTATGAATACAATAAAACAATAAAACAAAGTTAAAACATCTCAGATTGTACCAAAAGCCAAAGAAAAAAGATGGGTTTTAAGAAGAGACTTAAAAACAGCAAGTGAAGAGGCCTGTCTTATGTCTAATGGGAGGTCATTCCAGAGCTTAGGAGCTACCACAGAGAAAGCACGGTCCCCTCTAAGCTTGCGCTTTGTCCTCGGTACCCTCAGAAGCAACTGGTCAGCTGACCTGAGCGAACGAGAGGGTGTGTAGTAATGCAGCAGCTCTGACAGGTATGGAGGGGCATGGCCATTTAGAGCTTTAAAAGTAAATAAAAGTATTTTAAAATGAATCCTGTAACGCACCGGTAACCAGTGCAAAGATGCCAAAACAGGGGAAATGTGATCAAATTTTCGTGTACCTGTTAAGAGTCGTGCAGCTGCATTTTGAACCCTCTGAAGCTGGGAAGTACACAGATCACTAATACCAACATAAAGTGAATTACAGTAATCCAGCCGTGTGGTCACAAATGCATGGATTGCTGTTTCAAAGTGCTGTCTAGGAAGGATGGCTTTTACTTTGGCTAGCTGCCTCAAATGAAAAAAGCTGGATTTTACAACTGCTTTAATCTGAGACTCCAGCCTAAGACCAGCATCCAGCTTGACCCCTAGATTTGTAACAACTGGCCGGACATACTGAGCCAAGGAGCAATCGGACAGAGAGTCTTCAGTCGAATTGCCAAAAATCACCACCTCTGTTTTGTCTTCGTTAAGTTTTAAGAAGTTTAGGGCCATCCAGGCCTTCAAATCTTCCAAACATAGGAACAGAGACCGAAGAGAGGCTGAGTCTGCTTTCTTTAAAGGTACGTAGATCTGTGTGTCATCTGCATAACAATGAAAAGCAATCCCGTATTTCCTAAAAACAGAACCAAGCGGAAGGATGTACAACAAAAATAAAAGAGGGCCCAAAACTGAGCCCTGCGGAACACCACATGAGAGTGGAGCAGAGGAGGACCTATGTCCATCAAGACAGACACAAAAAGTACGCTTGGTCAGATAAGATTTAAACCAATCTAAGGCTATATGACCAATGCCCACCCACTGTTCCAAACGTGTGATTAAAATGTTGTGATCCACTGTGTCAAACGCAGCTGATAGATCCAACAACACCAAAACAACGCAGTCACCAGAATCAGTCGCCAAGAATATATCGTTAAAAACTTTTAAAAGAGCTGACTCTGTGCTATGAAATGATTTAAAACCGGACTGAAAAACCTCTAAAATATTATTTTCAATGAGATAGGCCATTAGCTGATTATAAACTACCTTCTCAAGAATTTTCGAAACGAAGGGCAATTTAGAAATTGGTCTGTAGTTCGCCAGGACAGCAGTATCCAAGTTTGATTTCTTAATTAGAGGCTGGACAACTGCATGTTTCAGATTTTCAGGAACAGCACCTGAGGACAGGCTACTATTCACAAGAGCAAGGATCGAAGGACCTATAGAAAGAAAAACCTCATTGAATAGTCGAGGTGGAATAGCATCGTCTGGAGAACCAGTTGGTTTTAAGTGGCTAACGACCTCCTGCAGGGAATGCAAAGTCACACATTCAAAGCTATGAAAAATAGCAGAGCAAGGCACAGTATCTACAGGGTCATGAACAGTGGGTATGATCTGGGCCCTAATAGAAGTGACTTTCTCAACAAAGAAGTGTAAGAAACTTTCACAGAGAGCAGGGGAAGTCTCCACAATAGCACCATGTGGGGCATTTAAAACAGAATTAATAGTTCTAAATAAAACAGCAGGATTGTGACTGTTAGATACAATGATATTAGTCAGGTATCTTCTTTTGGCATCTTTTACAGTTCTTTGATAACAGCGCCAACATTCCTTCAATATTTGGAGTGACACCTGCAAGTTATCATTCTTCCATTTACGTTCAGCTTTACGACAGTTTCTCCTGGCAGCCCGAGTGACATCATTTAACCAGGGTTCATGTTTGGATTTTGCAGGTCTAATTTTTAATGGTGCCACCGAATCCAGAGCTGCTTTGCTGGTAGAATAAAACCAGTTGCTGATGTCCTCGGTTTTATTTCCCACAGTCTCTGGGATTGTACAGTTCTCATTAAAAACAGAAGAAAACTGAACAGCAGTGGAAGGGTTAAGAACACGACAGAGCCGAACTGCAGCACATGGTTTAACTTTGGTAATGGACTGCTTTATCTCAAATAAAACAGGCATATGGTCTGAAAATAATGGGTCACCAATCACTAAGTTAAAAACTGGTAGACCGAAAGATAAAACCAAATCAAGTGTGTGTCCAAACTCATGAGTAACACCAGTCACAAACTGCACAAGATTAAAAGAATCAATAACATTAAGAAACGACTGAGCCATAGGTGAAGTAGGACAACAGACACGGATATTGAAATCACCAGCCAATAAAATTTTGTCATACCGTGGCATGATATCAGCCAGGAAATCAGAAAAGTCATTTATAAAATCTTTGTTGTACTTTGGCGGCCGATAGACCACCGCACACAACACAGTGTGGGAGCTACCAAGTTCAAAGAGACCAAGCTCAAAGCTACCAAAACGGGCTGGAGGTAATTGTTTACAAGTAAAACAGTTCTTAAAAACTGTCACTATTCCTCCTCCTCGACCCGTCATCCTCGGAAAATTAAAGTAGCAGCAGTTCGGCGGCAAAAGTTCATTAAAGACGCTGGACTCACCCAAACCACTTGTCCATGATTCGGTTATAAACAAGAAATCCAGGCCTTGAGAGGAAAAGTAATCCTTGATGACGAATGTTTTGTTAGCTAGCGACCTAGCATTTATCAGACCGATCCTGGTCGAGATCGGCGGATCTCCGCCACCATCTGGCATCCGAGATTCCCGGCGAAGAGATCGTAGGTTAAGAAGATTCACCCCACGTCTACAGGGTCGAGGAGTGCAGGGAGGACGAGGCTGGACCGCTCCATCATGGCCTCCACCAACAGGCACCAAGCAGGGACCCACAGGATCCAGCACGCGCAACGGGAAGGAGAGGCGCGGCACCAGCCTACGCGCACTGAATGAGTCCGGAAAACAATGCCCCAAAGCTGCCTTCGCACGTACTAGCCAACCGCTGCGTCTGCCACGACGGCGGGTTCGCTTCCGTCGGAAAGGTAGAGACCAGCAGGACCGACACAGGTACGCTGGAATGCCCAGCAGCAAGGGCGGGGTCTTGTCTCCGGTATAATTCCATGGTATCATATTACCAGTCGAGGCTCCAATGTCCAATAAACTTTGGCGATCATACACAATCCGAGCGTTCACACTTGTGTTAAAATTAAAAGCAAACAGAAAAAACAGGAAGAGCATCAGACAGCGAGCCTCAAACAACAACGGCGCCATCTTAGTTACCATCAGAAATCTCTTCCTGAACAGTTCTCAGCCATAATCTGCAAATGAGTTCAACCATGAAACATGAACACTTCTCTTTGAGCAGCAGCTGTTAACATCAAAATGCAGTAAATCATAAGGAACTCCCATGCATTCATCCATGCATCCAGCAGCAGCAAAAACATGTCAACCATGAAACATGAACACTTCTCTTTGAGCAGCAGCTGTTAACATCAAAATGCAGCAAATGATAAGGAACTCCCATGCACCAATCATGCACCAAATCAGCCAAATCATCAGAAACATGTTGCAACCATCATGTTTTTGAAACCAGTGCAGTCCATGTGGTGTTTGTGTGCAGTCCATGTGCATGAAAAAGTCCATGAACTCTAAAAAAGCTAGAAGCAGCAGAAAAAGGAAACAAGGAAACAAAATGTCCTTACTTTGACTGAAGTGTAGGTAGACACTGATGTTTTTCTCAAGTTCAAACCTGGATCAGATGCATGGGCGTAGCCAGAATTTTTGGGGGGGCAGTTCATTTTAAAGGAGAAGTTGACAATGCTAAACTAATGTGCCTGGATAGCTCAATGGATAAAGTGTTTGCCTTCAGTCCCAAAGCTCATGAGTTCAAGTCCCGCATGGTACAACGTTTTTTTTTTTTTTATTCATTCCAGATTAAAAAAGCACAAGAAAACTATTTACAAAACGGCAAGAAATAAAACAATGCATTAAATGAAAGGAATCAGACGAAGAAAATAATCTTATCTGCCCCTTCTCAAACTATTTTTTTTCAAACACTCTTTTATTGGATAAAAAAAGAAGAATGTGTTAACCACAGCCTGTGGTTAACACATTCTTCTTTCTTCACAGGCATATTAACTACTTTTTTTATCCAATAAAAGACAAATGTAAAATTAGTTGTTTGAATCGAGTGTTTGAAAAAAAAAATAGTTTGAGAAGGGGCAGATAAGATTATTTTCTTCGTCTGATTCCTTTCATTTAATGCATTGTTTTATTCCTTGCTGTTTTGTAAATAGTTTTCTTGTGCTTTTTTAATTTGGAATGAATTTTAAAAAAATTGTACCATGCGGGACTTGATCCCACGAGCTTTGGGACTGAAGGCAGACGCTTTATCCATTGAGCTATCCAGGCACATTAGTTTAGCATTGTCAACTTCTCCTTTAAAAGTGGGCGGTTCGTTCGAACCCCCCGAACCCCCCTTGCCTACGCCAATGAGATGGAACTGCTTAGCCAGTGATCAACCATGAATCAACCATGAACACTCAAGGCACTGTACCCCTCCCCCACCTTGCCGCTAGCCGTAATGATGCACTTTTTTTGCCGTATCTCGATTACATACTTATAATGTATTTCTGTCGTAAGTCCGTTTTTTCGGTCGTATGTCGACGGCATTCTTTCAAAGAGGCCTGTCGTAAGTCCGCGTTGCCGTAGGTCGCAGGTGTCGTAACTCGAGGGTTTCCTGTATTCCTGCCGGTGACCAATGGAAAGGGAAGTTACTGGGCACAACAGACTCTGTCATAGCCCCAAGAGGCATGGCCTTTGTCTTTAACAAATTAACCTTAAAACCCGACACGTGTCTGAATTGCTTTAAACATTCCATCAGATGCGGGATAGATGTATCAATCTTATCCAAGAATAAAAGTACATCATCCGCATAGAGAGAGATTTTATGTATTTTATCTCCAACCTCTATCCCCTTTATCTTAGTTTCAGTTCTTATAAGCTCTGCAAATGGCTCAATAGCCAGTGCAAACAAGAGAGGACTCAATGGACACCCCTGTCGGGTTCCTCGCTCAAGGAGGAAGGGATCTGAACAATGGGAGTTGACAATTATGGAGGCTTTAGGTGATCGATACAGTAATTTTACCCATTCAATGAATCCTGTCCCAATTTTGAATTTGTCCATAGTGCAAAAGAGAAAGGGCCATTCAACTCTATCAAAAGCCTTCAGTGAGTCCAGGGACATCACTAATCCTTGTATGGCATTATTACTGGCAAACTGTATAATATTCATAAGCCTCCTAATATTGTGAAAAGAATTTCTTCCTTTGATGAATCCTGTTTGATCTGGTTTTACCAAACGGGCAATCATAGGTTCAAGCCTAAGGGTCAGCACCTTCGCCAGAATCTTTGCATCCACATTAATAAGTGAGATGGGCCTGTAAGAGGCTGGGTCTTCTGGGTCTTTTTTTTTTTCAAGATTAGACTAATATTAGCTGAAGACATTGTTTCTGGCAACCGGTGTGTAACATTAAAGCTGTAATTAAAAGTTTTAGTTAGATGCGTAGTAAGATTATGCTTATATGCTTTAAACCATTCGGCTGAAAATCCATCAGGACCTGGTGATTTCCCACTACGCATTAGTACTATTGCTTCCAATATTTCTTTTTCCTGTATGGGTCCACCCATAATGTCTTGCTGCTGTTCTGTCAGTGTTGGCAGCTTGACTCTAGAAAGAAACCCCCCTCTTTGATCAATTCAAGGAATGTTACCTATCATTCAATCTAACCCAACTTATTGACTCTTTCACCAGACCAAACAAAAACTGTCCTAAAAAATCTTCCATCTCAGACCTGTTTCTAACAAATACGCCTCACAAATTCCCTGGTACTGGTGTATTTGCTAACATTTTGAGTGATCATTGTGTAACAGCGGCTTTTAGAGCTATTAAACTTCCACCTTCTAAGACCAGATTAATTCTAAAAAGGGATTTGAAACATTTTTGTGAACAGTCATTCCTCTGGGATTTATCTCACTTTGACTGGCAACGTATTCTATTAACCAATGATGTGAACATAGCCTGGAACTATTTTCATAATAGTTTCATTTACTTTGTGAACAAACACTGTACTTTTCGACAGTTCAGGATAAAGAGATGTGACAGCCTTGGTTTACTCCTGAACTAGCTGACTCCTGCAAAGGAGAGATTATCTTTGGGTTGCAGCAAGAAAGTCAGGCTCAGACACTGATTGGTTGAATTTTTGACAACTAAGGAATAAATGCACAACTGCCATCAAAGCTGCAAAATGTAATTACTGTATTTTTTATCTCCAACCTCCAAAAATCTAAACGACCCGAAAAAATTCTGGAAAACCATCAAATCTCTCTCTCTCAGGCATCCCCCAATCATCTGACCTCTCATCACAACTTCTCATTAACTCTGTTTCTGTGTCAAATAATCACGAGATCCTGAACTGTTTCAACAAACATTTTGTTGCTTCTAGTTCATTATTTAACACAGTTACTAATGGAAAAGCAACCTCTTCATCTAAAAATCATACATCTACAAATCAAATCCCTCCTACAAGCCAATCCTCAGTTAATCACACCTTCTCTTTTTCGCCGTTTTCAGTCAGTGAGGTAAATAAACTGTTAAAATATCTTGATCGTAAAAAATCTGCTGGTCCAGATAAACTTCCACCTTATTTCTTAAGGCTGGCTGCTCATATCATCACAGTCCCCGTGACCCACATATTTAAGCCAAAACTCCATTCCGGATGCTTGGAAAACAGCCTTTGTTCTTCCTTTGCTGAAGGGAGGTGACCCCACCTCATTGAACAACTATCGACCAATCTCTAAACTCTGCATTTTAGCAAAGGTTCTAGAAAAATTGATAAATTCTCAAATCAAAAATTATCTGGACTCATTTAATATCTTACCTCTCCATCAATCTGGTTTCAGGAAACAACACAGTACTATGACTGCTTCACTGAAGGGCCTAAATGACATTGTTGAGGCATTGGATGCTAAAGATCATTGTGCTGCACTTTTCTTAGACCTGTCTAAAGCTTTTGACACTGTGGATCATAACATCTTGTGTCACAAGCTCTCAGAATTTGGTTTCTCAGATCACACCATTGGTTGGTTTTCTAATTATCTTTCCTATCGGAGGCAATGTGTTCAACATAACGGTACTTCTTCCAGTTATTTAACAGTTAAAAATGGTGTACCACAAGGCTCAGTCTTAGGACCAACCCTCTTTACAATCTACATAGCTAATGTAGGTCAGAACATCCCTGATGCATCCATAAATTTCTATGCTGATGATACAGTCGTTTACTGTCGAGCTAAAACAGATGCTAAGGCTTTTCAGTTTTTGCAATCTACTTTTGACATCATCCAGTCAGATTTGTTCAGTCTCAAACTTGTCCTAAATGCTGATAAAACCAAAGGGATGCTTTTTTCAAATAGGAAGTCGGTCCCAGCAGTTCTTCCTCTGATTTTATCCTCAAATGGTGTCCCTATTAAGTTTGTTGATTCCTATAAATATTTGGGTATCCTGGTCAATTCGCATCTCTCTTTTAAACTCCACATGGAAAACCTAGTAAAGAAATTGAAAGTTAAACTGGGTTTCTTTTTTAGAAACAGATCATGTCTAACCCTGAATTAGTGCTAGGTGATATGATGATATATATTGTGGGGACGATAGAAACGTGTCTATCGTGCTACTTGCCTTCTATCGTCTCTATCGTTTATAAAATAATTTTATTAATTATTCATGCAAATAAATAAAGTAGGTTACGATGAAATGTATTGGGTTGTCACTTTGCTTAAACTCAGTTTATATATGTGATAAATAAGAATAAAAAAATAACTTTCGCAAAGA
Organism: Garcialebias charrua; assembly: GCA_038048925.1. NCBI lineage: Eukaryota > Metazoa > Chordata > Actinopteri > Cyprinodontiformes > Rivulidae > Garcialebias > Garcialebias charrua. The sequence continues at coordinate 30,188 of JBBPBX010015440.1, read as the reverse complement.
AGCTTCATATTGTGGTTTTGCGACATGACGGCGCTGCTTTATGTTTGACGGACGCGCAGGTTTGCGACACATGCTTTACGTTGTTAAACTCGAGAGCAATGGAGACGCAGGGGCATGAAGTAGCATCTCAGCCGGTGTCACAACAAGGAGAAACAGCTGCACAGGCAGCCCAAGAAGAAGAACTTTTACCAAAAAGAGGGGGAAGCTCACCTTGTTAGCTTCCATTATTTCGCTCCGCTGAAACTCGGAGACAAAATGGGTCCAAAGGACACGAACCCAGAGTCCAACCGAGTCCGAACTCAGGTCCAGTTAACCAATACAAAACAGACCAGAGACACAACAGAACCGGAATTGGACCAAAATAGAAACTCCTTTTCTACTTTGGTCCAAATTTTTCCTGTACACACACACACACACATCGTGTTGTATATATCGTGATGTATATCGTTATTGTGATGTAAAAAAGTCCATATCGTGATATATGATTTTTTCCATATCGCCCAGCACTACCCTGAATGCTAGGAAACGCCTTGTATCTGTGACTTTCCTTCCCTCCATCAATTATGGTGAAATTATCTACATGAATGCTCCTACAAGCACCCTGCAGATCTTGGATGCTGTCTATCATGATGCACTAAGATTCATAACTGGCTATGATTATCGTACCCACCACTGCACCCTGTATCCACTGGTAAACTGGACATCATTAACCTCACAAACTTTTCCACTGGTACATTTTCATCTTTAAATCACTTCTTGGTCTGCTACCTTCATACATTTCCTCCTACATGTCTCTGCGTGAGTGCAGCTACAGCGTGCGCTCTCAGGACATGATTACCTGCAGTGTTCTGTCAGTGAGGACTGAACTTGGCAAAAGGATCTTCTATTCTGCTCCTGCTTCCTGGAATATCTTACAGAAATACTTCAAGCTCTCGGCCTTGACCTCTCTAAATGGTTTTAAGAATCTGTTGGAATCCTGGCTAAAACCAATGCAGATATGTTCCTGTTACTGATTTTCTACATCTACCTTGTTTTGATACTTTAATATTTTGTTTTAATTTGTCCAAAAAAAATCTGTATTTCTCTCTTATGTTGGTCTATTGTTGATTGTTCAAGGACATTTCTACTGTTATTCTTTAATTTTTAGCAGGTTGCTCTTGTAAATGAGTCCTCGAGGCTCAAAGAGAGTAACCTGACGAAATAAAGGTTGAATGAAAAAAGCACCCTGCAGATGTTGTATGCTATCACAGGGTATTAAGATTCATAACTGGCTGATTATCGTACCAACCATTCTACCCTATATTCATTGGTTGACAGGACATCAACCTCACGCAGACTCTTCCACTGGTACATTTATTTTAACTTGTTAAAAAAAACGTGTGCCTCTTTTGATAGTCTATTTTTGTCCATTGTCATTCTTTGGAATCGGGTCTCGCTTGTAAATTAGTCCTTGAGGCTCAATAGGATTAATCAAGGTGGTTCAGTGGTTAGCAGTTTCTTCACAGCAAGAAGGTCCTGTGTTCAATCCCCAGTTAGACATAGGGTCTTTCGGTGTGCAGTTTTCATGCTTACGGGAGTTTTTTTTTCAGATACCGGTTTCGTCCCACAGATCAAAATCATGTATGTTAGACTGCCTTCAGGCCCAGTTCTTCCTTGCAAAAGATCTGAGAGATTTGCCTGGTTAAAGTTTAACAGGATCTTACAAATCTCAATATATCTTCAATTTAATTGCTTCAATATTAACAGAGCTAGTTACTTATTGCAAGAGGCTTTTTTCCTTATCCAGATCAATACAAATGCAGAATTATACCAGTGACTTGTCAAAAAATAAAAAAATATTGTTTGTGACGACATTGTCAAAGTCAAAGTCAAAGTCAAAAGTCAAAGTCAACTTTATTGTCAGATCTGCAATATGTACTGTACAGGACATACACAGGACCGAAATTGCGTTTCTCTCAGTCCCTCGGTGCAACAGTAAACATCTAAACATTGAAACACTGAAACATATAATAATAGACATAAGCATAAAATAGTAAAACTAACACTGTCCTGAGTTTTTTGCATAGTGGTATAAGAGTATGAAAATTTACACCAACTCTAAAACTAAAACATTAACATTTACTGTACTGTCCTGAGTTTTTGCATACTAGTATAAAAAAAGAGTATAAAAAGTATAACTAAAATAAACTAAAGGTTTCTAGCATTGACATTTGCCAAGTGGCAAAGCAGCGTATGAGTTAATGTACACAGTATATGTATGAGGTAGTAGTTGATGTTGTTATAGAGGCAAAAAGTGGCATATGCAGTAAGGCACATTGGGCATCCCTAAGTAAGACCGTTCAGAGCACACTGTATATGTATCAGCAGTGGTGTAGATATTAGAGTAGTGTAAATGTAAACAGTAGTAATTACATGTAAGCAGTAGTAAAAAAAGTAAACAGTATTAATAAATGTAAACAGAGAATGTAAACAGTATTATGATTATAGGCAGTGATGTAATACAAACATTAGTGCAAGTATGAGAAGTAGTGCAAACTGTATGAGCACATGACCGAGAGTTTAGTGAATAACCCGTTTGATGACACAGAGTCCAGTGTTAAAATCTTTGTGTTTTGTGGTAATGTGTGAGAAAGTTTTAGTGTTAAGGCAGTTCAAATGGGAGGGGGGGCAGAGCAGGCAGAGTGTTTAGCATCCTGACTGCCTGATGAACAGAGCTGTCTCTCAGTCTGCTGGTTCGAGCCTGGAGACTCCTCAGTCTCCTTCCTGATGGCAGCAGTCTGAAGCAGCTGTGTAGTGGGTGTGTGGGATCACCTGCCATGCAGGGGGCTTTCCGAGTGAGGCGTTTGCTGTGTAAGTCCTGCAGTGAGGGCAAGGAGGTGCCCACGATCTTCTCAGCTGCTCTCACAATGCGCTGGAGGCTCTTGCGGCAGGATGCAGTACATGCACCAAACCACACAGTGATGCAGCTGGTCAGGACACTTTCTATGGCACCTCTGTAGAAGGTGCTCATGATGGGGGTTGAAGCTCCAGCCCTTTTCAGCTTGCGGAGAAAGTAGAGACGCTGGTGAGCCTTCTTTGCCAGTGCTGCAGTGTTCCTGCTCCAGGACAGGTCCTTCGAGACGTGCACTCCCAGGAACTTGGTGCTGTCTACTCTCTCCACTGCGGTGCTGTTGATGGTCAGAGGGGCATGCTGGGCATCCCTCTTCCTGAAGTCCACAACAATCTCCTCTTCAATCTCTCAAGTAACCCGAGCTGCGGTCACAACCTGGATCTGGGATATTGACGGTTTAAAATATGTAACAGAATTACCACCCAAGAGACATAATCTGGAGGCAAGTTTGATAGCTCAGAACTTTTTTCGCAACAGTTTTGAATACAGTCGATTAAGGTATATCATGTATTCGGTTCTGGGCACAGCAGAAGGCACCCAGAAAAATTGCACCCAGAAAAATTACATCTTGTAATTAGAAGCCAGCTGAGCATGTACAATTTGAGTCAATCAGCTAAATATATTTTTAACCCCAGGCTTGAAATGCATATCTTTTAATAAAATTCCACTCCAGCAGAACCAAAAGTGATTAAGATCCAACACATGTTACCATAAACCATTTACTATACGTTAGGGATCAAACTTAAAATACCAAGACGACAACTTGTAAAAAGCTGGTTTTATTCAATTTTTAAATCATGCACCGTCAATAAGCAAAATCTGTGGACCATGAAGCCCTGAGGGACAGAGACCAGACCCAGCAGCGACCACACCGACAGTGATCAGTAGCCTCTTTTTACTGGATGTTGGGGTTGATGCCCTTGTCCGTGGTGAAACACTAGTTCCCTGGAGAACCGTGGTTCTGTTGGAGTGTAGCGGAACTGATTGAAGGACAGGCGCTTACGGTTGTAGCGCGAGCGTGACTTGAAAGCATACACCTCATCCTGGTCCTCTACAGGAGTGAAGACAGGCTCATCCTCACCACTGGTATCAGAGGAGGAACTCCAGCTCTCCTCTGTAGACTGGTAAGGGCTGTCCCTGTCTGGAGCCCCATGATGATAGTCCTGAGGGCCACCCTGCTGTTGGACCACATAAGAGCCACCGTCACCCCCAGCAGTGATGCTGCTGGGGTATTGCCCTGGATAGCTGCTGTAGCTGCCAAAACCACTGCGTGGTCCTGCAGGTTTCTCACCACTTGGTTTGTGGGGGTCGTATCCAGAAGATGAAACTGACCACCACCAGGGCTGTTCACCTTCACTGCCTGAGGAGAAACACATGCAGTCAGCACCAGATCCAGCGTCAAACTGCTCCCATCACTTCCCATTCAGACTCACCTTGTTCTTCAGGATAACAGGTGATGCTTCCAAGCAGCAGGAAAGAAATCCACAACACCCTGCAGAGACATTCAGCTCATCAGGTTAGCAACACAGTTCAGAGCAGAAGGTAAACATTGATAAATAGGACAAGCAGAACCACTGATGGACACTGGAGCTTCCTCACCTCATCCTGCTGCAGGTGAACTTGACAGACAGCACCAACACTGAGCTCAGAGCTGGTGGCTGTGACTCCAAGCTGCAGGAGCTGCTTTTAAACCAAACTCAGAGCAGCTGGAGCTGGTTGGAGCTGATTGCTCAGTGCTATCAGCTGCTGCAGAGGAAACACACCACCAGGAGCTTCCTGCTCATTGGTCACATTCATGAAGATGACTTCAACATTAGAAAGAGATACAGGATGCTAGAAGGTGGCGGTAATGCACCTATAAGTTGTTGCCAACCGCCATAAAACAAGAAGAAGAAGATACTGTTCCTTCTTTGACACAGTTACTAATGGAAAATCAGTATCTACATATGGTTGATGTGAAGTGAGGAAGAAGGCAAAATAAATCATACAGATTAAAATAACTAAAAACATAAGTTATGCTGAGGCAGTTAAAAGTGTGAAAGAACAAAAGACAAGAGAAATTGAACAAACACAGATTCAAACTCTACAGCAAACTATATCAGAAGAGAATGTCACATTATCAACAGAAAACCTAATATTGTTCATGGCATTTGTTATCAACTGTACTGACCAAGTCAAGCATAAAACAGAGAAGGTAAAAATAATAGTGAGAGGGGCTGAAAAGTTTTTGGGGTTTAAAGAGGGATCTTCGGAGAACAAGTTATTTTACTGTTGCTATTTTTTGGACATTTTTTAGACATTTATCTGGACTTATTTTGTTCAGTGTTTTTTTTAATAAGGACTTTACGGACAGCTTAGTTAGTACTTCCTAACCGGAATTTGGGCTGTCTACCTCCTGTCAAACTCCAGCACGAACTTGCTTGGAGAACTACGTAGCTGCAATTATTGTTTCGCTTATAGCCTACCTGCTGCCTGTCAACCTCCTTTGTCATCTGGACTGTTCTGGATTTTCTCCTGTGCTCCGCTTCAAGATATGATCAACCAAGTTACATCTCACTGCTTCTTGGTTATTTCTTTCGGAGCCGTGGGTCTGCTGTTAGCGGCTAGCTCTGTGCTAGCTTCCCCCGGCTTGGCTGGCGCGATGTTGACGTACTCCACTTCCCAGCTGATTGGACTTAACAACTGCTCCATTCCACCTTCTGTTTCCACCATCAAACAACTGGGACTTCTGCGTAGACCTCTTTACATCCACAGAAGCTCTCGGAAGAAACCCGTTTATTCTGGGCAAGCTGGCACTGAATCGATTCTGTGTATCTGGTCCAAGAGACGTGTCGCACCTCGAATACGTCATCAGATTGCTGCGTCTAGTCCCTTGTAGTCCACAGCGCACGAAGTGGCAAGGAAAACGTGGAGTGGACTTGAGTCTGCTTAAACCGGTTCAAAAGGCTTCTACTCAAACTGGTATTAAATTAGAACTTTTCAATGTACAATCACTATCCAACAAATCATGTCTAATTCACGATCACATTCTGGAGAAGAACTTGGACCTCATATGTCTTACAGAAACTTGGCATCAACCAGATGTGTACAGTTCTCTAAATGAAGCTTGTCCCTCTGGATACAGTTATCTGCAAAGAGCCCGCAGCACTGGCCGTGGTGGTGGTCTGGCTGTAATCTACTGTAGTAATTTAAAATGTTCACATCTGGCTTCTCAGGATTTTTCCTCTTTTGAATGTTTGGCCTTCAACTTCAAAGCTCCACTCCTGATGAATGTTATATTGATTTATAGACCCCCCAAACCTCATGTTTCCTTTAACTCAGAGATGCATGGCCTCCTCACTTTTTTCTGCACCTCCCCTGTGAAAACTATTTTTTTGGCGATTTAAACATCCACATGGACAATTCCTCCTCCCCTTTGGCAACAGATTTTGAGTCTCTTTTGGACTCTCTCAATCTCACCCAACATGTGGACGCCCCTACGCACAACAGGGGGCATACTCTGGATTTGGTGATTACAGACACTGTACTCATCAATAACTTATCTGTATATGACCTGGGTGTCTCGGACCACAGTGTCATCTCCCTGGAAGTGCCTTCAACTTCGCCTGCTTCAAACCCAAAACGACCTATCCAGTTCCGTGACTTTAAAAACATTTCCCCTGATGTTCTGTCCGCTGATCTTCACGCCCTGACCGCTGTCAATCATTCATCTGCAAATGACTCTGTGGATTACTACAACAAATCTCTCCAGGAGCTTCTGGACCTACATGCTCCCTTGAAAACAAGACTGATGTTTTCTCCCGTTCAGCCCCCTGGTACACTGGTGAGCTGCGTAGGATGAAGGCAACTGGCCGTGCTATTGAGAGACGTGTAAAATCATCTGGTCTCTCTGTACATAAGCAAGCATACAAAGAACATCAGAAAGCGTACGCATATTCTCTTAAAGAAGCACGCTCCAAATATTATTCCAACATCATCAACACCTACCCTGGAAATTCTAAACAGCTCTTCTCCACAATAACTCATCTGCTTAATCACATTAAACAAACTCATGAGGAATCTTTTCAAAAATACAAACTGTTCCTTTCATCATTTAAAAACAAAGTTGACACTATCAGATCTCAGCTTCACAACCTCCCTGATCTTCGTGTGCCATCTACCCGTCTGCATTCTGGGTCCCTGAGCAGCTTTGATGAAGTTGTTCAGAGTGAGGTGGAGTCCATCATCAAGAAAATGAAGCCTTCATCCTGCGCCCTGGATCCCTTCCCCTCGTCTCTCATAAAATCCAATCACTCTGCAATTAGCCCATTAATCACACAAATAATAAATAAGTCTCTACAATCTGGTCATGTTCCACTGCCTCTAAAAACTGCCATCATTAGGCCTCTTCTGAAAAAATCTAATTTGGATCCCGACATTTTTTCTAATTACCGCCCAATTTCCCACCTCCCATTTCTGTCTAAAGTGCTGGAGAAAGCAGTTGCTGCTCAGCTGCAGGACCACCTACAGCAACACTCTCTGTATGAGAAGTTCCAGTCTGGATTCAGAGCAGCTCACAGTACTGAGACTGCATTGCTGAGAGTTACCAATGATGTCCTCATGGCTGCTGACACTGGTTCTCCTTCCATCCTTGTCCTCCTTGACCTCACTGCAGCTTTCGACACTGTGGACCATGGTATCCTCCTCCACCGTCTTCATGTGGAGGTCGGTCTCTGTGACACTGTCCTGGACTGGTTCAAATCTTTCCTCTCAAATAGGCTGGAATGTGTTAGTCTTGGCAATGCCACTTTCCAGACAGTCTGTGTCTCCTGTGGTGTCCCTCAAGGGTCAGTTCTGGGGACCCTGCTGTTTTCCCTTTACATGCTGCTTTTAGGTCAAATTATTAATCAGTTCAACATTTCTTTTCACTGCTATGCCGATGATACACAGCTTTACATCAGGACTGGAGCATCCTCATCATCCCCATCTCCATCTTCACTCACTGCCCTCTCTACCTGCCTGGAGGAAATAAGGGCATGGATGAATCAGAACTTTCTTCAATTAAACTGCTCCAAGACTGAGGCCATACTGATTGGCACCCCTCACCAGATACAAACATCAACTTTAACAACAATTTCCTTTTCTGGACAAGACATCCCCCTCTCCACCTCTGTTACAAATCTTGGAATAAAAATGGACTCTCATCTTACATTTGAAAATCACATTACCATATTCGTCTGTGTATAATACGCAGTTTTTTTGCTCATTTGAATGTCCTGCGTATTATACACCGGAGCGTATTATGTATGGATTTTTTCCCATATTTTTAGACTCATTTTTCGCTCTGATTCACCGTTTTTCATTTTGGGCAAAAAGGGTGCAGTACCAGTTTCAGCCGTTATGGACGCTCTGGGCAGCAGCAGAGGACTCAGATAGTGAAGAGGAAGAGGAGGGCCACTTCCAGACCGTTTCTAGCTCGTGTCCGAAAAAAGCCTCCTCTGTCGCTGCCCGCCCCCTGCTCTGGATGTAGCTGCATTTAGCTGTGTGGTTCGCTGTTTTGTTTGCAAGATACCGTAACTCATAAACCACACCGCAGATTTTTAAGAGTCAGAGTCAGAGAGTCTTTATTGTCATTTGCACCGCATGTGGTACATGTGATGAAAACGAGATTATGTACACGGGGTCCCAGTTACATCCAACAACAAATGCAAGAGAAAAACAGTAATAACATCTAGAATTAACTAAGAGAAACATCAACTAGTAATACACTAAGCCCTAATGTAGTGGAAAAACATCATTATAAACAGCAGCACGAACATGAGTCTGTATGAGCAGATGGTCACAGATGAACACAGCAACAAGAAAACAGATCAGCATCAGCATGATGTGATATTTTGCAGTGTTTATTCTCATTATTTATTTATTCATGAGTCTAACAGCCTCAGGGTAGAAGCTGTTCCTCAGTCTAGTGGTTCTACATTTGATGCTCCTCAACCTCCGTCCTGAGGGGAGTGGGGCAAAGAGTGAGTGTGCTGGGTGAGTGAGGTCTTTCATGATGCAGGTGGCTCTTTTCCTGCATCTGGAGGTGTAAATGTCTGTGATGGTGGGGAGACTGACTCCAACAGACTTCTGTGCAGCCTTCACCACTCTCTGTAGAGCTTTCCTCTCTGCAACTGTGCAGCCTCCATGCCACACATTGATGCTGGAGCACAGGATGCTCTCCACTGCACACCTGTAGAAGGAGGTGAGGACTGGGCTGCTCAGACCAGCTCGTCTCAGCCGTCTGAGGAAGTAGAGTCTCTGATGACCTTTCTTGATCAGGCTGGTGGTGTTGTTGCTCCAGCTGAGGTTATCATTCAAGTGTACGCCCAAGTATTTGTAGCTGGAGACCACTTCCACCACTGATCCACCTATGTTCAGTGGGGCATGGGTGTGTTTGTTCCTTCTGAAGTCCACAATCATCTCCTTTGTCTTCTTCACATTCATGTGAAGATTATTCTCTTTGCACCAGCTCTCCAGATGTTCCACCTCCTGTCTGTAGCTGGACTCATCATTGTTTGTGATGCATCCCACCACCGCTGTATCATCTGCAAACTTAACAATATGACAGCCTGGATGTGTGGCTGTACAATCATATGTGAGCAGAGTGAACAGAAGAGGGCTCAGCACACATCCTTGAGGAGAGCCAGTGCTGAGGGTAATGGTGGAGGAGGAGAAGTTGTGGATCTTCACGGACTGTGGTCTGTTTGTTAAGAAGTCTAGTACCCAGTTACAAATGGAGGGGCTTAGTCCAAGTGTGGATAGTTTGTCTATCATGGGGCCGTGGTGTAGTGGTAATGGCAGTCGACCCCTGATCGGAAGGTTGGAGGTTCGAATCCCGCTCCGCCCACCATGTGTCATTGTGTCCCTGGGCAAGACACTTAACCCCGAGTTGCTCCCGGTAGGTCTGGATGGCGCCTTGCAAGGCAGGCTACCACTACCGGTGTATGAATGTCTGAATGAATGGGTGGATGGCTGGTATTGTAAAGCGCTTTGGGGCTCCTCACAGGGGGCTGGAAAGCGCTATATAAATAAGCTCCATTTACCATTTACCATATCAGAGTTTGGGGGATCATGGTGTTGAAGGCAGATGTGAAGTCCACAAAGAGCATGTGCACGTATGAGTCCTTCTGATCCAGGTGAGTGAGAGCAGTGTGGACCAAAGAGGAGATGGCGTCCTCTGTTGATCGGTTCTCGCGGTATGCATACTGATGAGGGTCCTCGTTGATGTTGACGGTTGTCTTGATGTGGGACATGACCAGTTTCTCAAAACATTTAGCGACTATTGGGGTGAGGGCCACCGGTCTATAGTCATTCAGACCAGTCACTGTGGAGCTCTTTGGAACTGGGATGATGGTCGCGGTCTTCAGGCAGGTGGGAACTGACTCCAGTGCAAGTGAGGTGGTGAAGATGTCAGCCAGCACCTCACAGAGCTGGTCCGCACATTCCTTCAGAACTTTCCCTGGGATGTTGTCTGGTCCGGTTGCTTTATGAGGGTTGATCCTTCTGAGACTGCCTCTCACTTCTGCTGCGGTCACTCTGAGATGCTCTACATCTGGTGATGAGGTGAGTCTGGTGCTAGCTGGTCTGTTTGGATCTTCAAAACGTGCATAAAACTTATTGAGGGCATCAGGCAGAGATGGGTCCCTGGGGCATTGTTTGCTCTTGCCTTTGTAATCTGTTATGCATTTAATACCCTTCCACATGCTCCGTGGGTCTTGTGAGGTGAACTGTCCCTCTATCCTCTGTGCATACGTGGCCTTGGCCTTCTTAATGCCATCAACCAGTTCTTTCCTGCTCTTTCTCAGCTCCTCTGTATCTCCGGACTTGAATGCAGTGTCCCTGGCTGCTAGCAGGGTGCGGACTTCCTTATTTAACCAGGGTTTTTCGTTGGGGTAACATTTAACATATTTTTTTATGGATACATTTTCAGAGCATGTGCTGATGTAACCCAGGACTGAGGAAGCATAAAGTTCCAGATCCACTGAGCTCCCATCAGTAGCTGCCTCCCTGAAGACAGACCAGTTTGTATTCTCAAAACAGTCTCTCAGCATGGAGGTGCTACCTTGCAGCCAAACTCTTATCTCCCTTTGTTCCGGCTTGGAGCGTCTCAGCGGGGGAAGCTGTCTTGGGACCAGGATCAAAGCGCAGTGATCGGAAGCCCCGAGCGGTGGGCGTGGCTTCGCCGTGTACGCCCCCTTTACATTCGTGTAGACTTGGTCAAGCGTTTTATTTCCTCTTGTTGCTGTGAAAACGTGCTGATTGAAGGTTGGGAGGGAGACTTGTAGGTCCACGTGATTGAAGTCACCACAAACAATGAAGAGCCCCTCAGGATAATAACATTGCAGCGAGGTGAGTAAGTCATGAATTTCTCCCTGGGCGTCATTAGCATTAGCATCAGGGGCTATGTAAATAACAGTGATTAGGATCACAGAATATTCACGTGGCATGTAGTGAGGACGACACCTTATGCCTCATCCTCACCTAACGCATCCAAATGCTCCTAATGCTCTGTGTTTGCTGCTGTAAACAGATGTCTGTCCCCACCGAACGTCTGCAGACGCGCAGTGGAAGGAGCGTGTCGTGGCTCCCTTCCTGGTCAGATCCGTGTTGTTTATGTACACTGGGCAGATAAAACCAGCTGTACGTGCCTCGTCAATACTTGTGTGTGTTTTCTACGAGCCGAACTGCAGCTCAAAAAGTATTTGTTGAGATTAAAACTTTTTTTTTTTATGTTTGGGGAGATGTACGCTCGAAAAAAAAGCAGCAACTTTATAAATGCCATATTTTCCTACCGGATGCTGTTTTCGTCCACAGAAAGTCCCGTCGTCGTTGCGTCATCACATAGCAGAGTCTCTTCCGAGTGGTTGCTGATAATCTGCGAGCAGAAGAAGCAGGGCAAACCCAGCTTCTACAGTGGCTGCTGGCTGCGCGCGCGTGCGTGACAAGGGGCTGCCGGGTGCTGCCGCGCTGCTTGAAATGCTGTAGATTCGCCGCGTCACGCCCCGCTGTTCCAAGATGCGCGGTCCCCTAGACTTTCAATGTAAAGTGGCTGCTTCAGCTGTGCGAGATGCGTTTGGTGAGGATGAGGCATTAGTGTTATCAGCTCCACAGCAGCTGAGCAGAGCCTTTTGATAGCAGCACAGTTCGAGCACCAATCTTTGTGCACGTAAACACAAACACCACCGCCTCGTGTTTTTCCCGTAGTCTCGGTGCACCGGTCTGTTCTGAAAAAGAGTCTGTTATCCAGCTCATAAACAGAGTCCGGTGTATCCTCAGAGATCCACGTTTCTGTCAGGCAGAGCACAGAGCACCTCCTCAACTCCTCCGACGCTGTTACTCTCAGTCGGAGCAGATCCATTGTGTTGTCCAGCGAGCGGACGTTAGACAGAAAAAGAGCCGGCATCGGGGGTCTCCCGGTTTTATCGTCTGCCCGCAGTCTCGTCCTAATTCCTGCTCGGCAGCCCCGCTTCTGACCTCTGGAGCACCACTTCCTTTTCTTTCCCCTGGAGTGTGAACCGGAGCTCATCTGCTTCCAGAAAGATGTTCTTAACAGCTCCAATCTTCCGAGCTCTGATTTGAGTTCGTTGCTGATTTCAGCTGTGCCCTGTGGTAAATCCGCTCCGATTCTTAACAGTTCATTTCGGCTATAATTCACCCACAAAAAACGCGCAGAGTCAGGTACAAAAACACTATTAAAATTACTAAAAACTAGGGATGAACCGGGAGCCCATGAAGCTGCAGCTGGTCGGAGCGCGGCTATCTTGACGTCTTGACATCTTAAATCCAGCTGATTCACATTTGTTAAGCTCAGGAGCCCGTCTGCTATAAAGTCAGCTAAGAAATATATATTTTAAGCGTTTATTTAGCTAAATTTAAAGAAAGAAAGCATCCGAACAGCCTGTTTGCAAATCGGCGAACAATTTTTTAAAATCCAGCTCAGACCAGCTGATTTCACATTTAGTTAAGCTCAGGAGACCGTGTGCTATAAAGTCAGCTAAGAAATATATTTTTTCTCGCAAAGAAATAATAGTTTTTACCGTGTTTTGTTGTAAATTCCTTTGGTGCTCGCCCGCTTCTGTGGCTGCCATTTCAAGCAGGGCAAATGAAGCGCTGACGCGTCGCGTAGCGATGACGCATAATAGATGCGTATTAAACACCAAAGCATATTATTTATGTTTTATTTTCTGGTTTATTGGCAATAATTGGACAAAGCGTATTATACACAGGTGCGTATTTTACAACGGCAAATACGGTAAGCATCTGTTAAAACCTGCTTCTTCCATCTTCGAAACATCTCCAGACTTCGCCCATCTCTGACTTTTTCTGATGCTGAGAAACTCGCCCATGCCTTTGTCTCCTCCAGGCTCGACTACTGCAACTCCCTGTTTATTGGAATCCCTGGCAAAAACCTTCAGAAGCTTCAATATATTCAAAACAGTGCAGCCAGGATTCTGTTGAGAGTAAATTTGAACATATTACACCCATTCTCCATAACCTCCATTGGCTTCCTGTCACCTACAGAATTCAGTACAAAACTGCTCTCATTACACACCAATGCTTACACGGAACTTCACCAGATTATCTAAAGGACATTCTTGCCATATTCATCCACCCGGTCTCTACGATCACAGAACAGTAATCTCCTTCACATTCCTCGAACCAAATTAAGGACCATGGGAGACCGGGCATTCTGTGTGGCTGCCCACTGCCTATGGAACTCCCTCCCTGACTACCTGAGAGCTCCACAGTCACTGGTTGACATTAATAACGGCTTAAAGACTTTTCTTTTTAAGCAAGCCTATTCTGCCTCCACATGATTTTATCTTTGATCTTAGTTGATAAATTATTGATTTTACTTGATTTTATCACTTGTTTTATTTTATTTTTATTTTTAAGCAAGCCTATTCTGCCTCCACATGATTTTATCATTGATCTTAGTTGATATTATTAGTGATTTTACTTTATTTTATCACTTGTTTTATTTGATCTTTGCTTTTGTTGCACTTTGTAGCACTTTGAGATTTTTATTAATGAAAAGTGCGTTATAAATTAAATTCATTATTATTATTATTATTAACATAAATAAAAGGTTGGAAGAAGATGGCAGGTCAGGACTAGATGGTGGGAAATGCTAATATTACAATGGAATGCAAGAAGTTTGATCACTAACGGACAGGAACTTAAAAGTTATATTGAGGGTCTTAAAGAGCAGCCAGAGATTGTTTGTGTTCAAGAAACATGGTTAAACCACCAATAGGAACAGAGACCGAAGAGAGGCTGAGTCTGCTTTCTTTAAAGGTACGTAGATCTGTGTGTCATCTGCATAACAATGAAAAGCAATCCCGTATTTCCTAAAAACAGAACCAAGCGGAAGGATGTACAACAAAAATAAAAGAGGGCCCAAAACTGAGCCCTGCGGAACACCACATGAGAGTGGAGCAGAGGAGGACCTATGTCCATCAAGACAGACACAAAAAGTACGCTTGGTCAGATAAGATTTAAACCAATCTAAGGCTATATGACCAATGCCCACCCACTGTTCCAAACGTGTGATTAAAATGTTGTGATCCACTGTGTCAAACGCAGCTGATAGATCCAACAACACCAAAACAACGCAGTCACCAGAATCAGTCGCCAAGAATATATCGTTAAAAACTTTTAAAAGAGCTGACTCTGTGCTATGAAATGATTTAAAACCGGACTGAAAAACCTCTAAAATATTATTTTCAATGAGATAGGCCATTAGCTGATTATAAACTACCTTCTCAAGAATTTTCGAAACGAAGGGCAATTTAGAAATTGGTCTGTAGTTCGCCAGGACAGCAGTATCCAAGTTTGATTTCTTAATTAGAGGCTGGACAACTGCATGTTTCAGATTTTCAGGAACAGCACCTGAGGACAGGCTACTATTCACAAGAGCAAGGATCGAAGGACCTATAGAAAGAAAAACCTCATTGAATAGTCGAGGTGGAATAGCATCGTCTGGAGAACCAGTTGGTTTTAAGTGGCTAACGACCTCCTGCAGGGAATGCAAAGTCACACATTCAAAGCTATGAAAAATAGCAGAGCAAGGCACAGTATCTACAGGGTCATGAACAGTGGGTATGATCTGGGCCCTAATAGAAGTGACTTTCTCAACAAAGAAGTGTAAGAAACTTTCACAGAGAGCAGGGGAAGTCTCCACAATAGCACCATGTGGGGCATTTAAAACAGAATTAATAGTTCTAAATAAAACAGCAGGATTGTGACTGTTAGATACAATGATATTAGTCAGGTATCTTCTTTTGGCATCTTTTACAGTTCTTTGATAACAGCGCCAACATTCCTTCAATATTTGGAGTGACACCTGCAAGTTATCATTCTTCCATTTACGTTCAGCTTTACGACAGTTTCTCCTGGCAGCCCGAGTGACATCATTTAACCAGGGTTCATGTTTGGATTTTGCAGGTCTAATTTTTAATGGTGCCACCGAATCCAGAGCTGCTTTGCTGGTAGAATAAAACCAGTTGCTGATGTCCTCGGTTTTATTTCCCACAGTCTCTGGGATTGTACAGTTCTCATTAAAAACAGAAGAAAACTGAACAGCAGTGGAAGGGTTAAGAACACGACAGAGCCGAACTGCAGCACATGGTTTAACTTTGGTAATGGACTGCTTTATCTCAAATAAAACAGGCATATGGTCTGAAAATAATGGGTCACCAATCACTAAGTTAAAAACTGGTAGACCGAAAGATAAAACCAAATCAAGTGTGTGTCCAAACTCATGAGTAACACCAGTCACAAACTGCACAAGATTAAAAGAATCAATAACATTAAGAAACGACTGAGCCATAGGTGAAGTAGGACAACAGACACGGATATTGAAATCACCAGCCAATAAAATTTTGTCATACCGTGGCATGATATCGGCCAGGAAATCAGAAAAGTCATTTATAAAATCTTTGTTGTACTTTGGCGGCCGATAGACCACCGCACACAACACAGTGTGGGAGCTACCAAGTTCAAAGAGACCAAGCTCAAAGCTACCAAAACGGGCTGGAGGTAACCGTTTACAAGTAAAACAGTTCTTAAAAACTGTCACTATTCCTCCTCCTCGACCCGTCATCCTCGGAAAATTAAAGTAGCAGCAGTTCGGCGGCAAAAGTTCATTAAAGACGCTGGACTCACCCAAACCACTTGTCCATGATTCGGTTATAAACAAGAAATCCAGGCCTTGAAAGGAAAAGTCAAAGTCAAAGTCAAAGTCAACTTTATTGTCAGATCTGCAATATGTACTGTACAGGACATACACAGGACCGAAATTGCGTTTCTCTCAGTCCCTCGGTGCAACAGTAAACATCTAAACATTGAAACACTGAAACATATAATAATAGACATAAGCATAAAATAGTAAAACTAACACTGTCCTGAGTTTTTTGCATAGTGGTATAAGAGTATGAAAATTTACACCAACTCTAAAACTAAAACATTAAACATTTAATGAACATAATACTGTCCTGAGTTTTTGCATACTAGTATAAAAAAGAGTATAAAAAGTATAACTAAAATAAACTAAAGGTTTCTAGCATTGACATTTGCAAAGTGGCAAAGCAGCGTATGAGTTAATGTACACAGTATATGTATGAGGTAGTAGTTGATGTTGTTATAGAGGCAAAAAGTGGCATATGCAGTAAGGCACATTGGGCATCCCTAAGTAAGACCGTTCAGAGCACACTGTATATGTATCAGCAGTGGTGTAGATATTAGAGTAGTGTAAATGTAAACAGTAGTAATTACATGTAAGCAGTAGTAAAAAAAGTAAACAGTATTAATAAATGTAAACAGAGAATGTAAACAGTATTATGATTATAGGCAGTGATGTAATACAAACATTAGTGCAAGTATGAGAAGTAGTGCAAACTGTATGAGCACATGACCGAGAGTTTAGTGAATAACCCGTTTGATGACACAGAGTCCAGTGTTAAAATCTTTGTGTTTTGTGGTAATGTGTGAGAAAGTTTTAGTGTTAAGGCAGTTCAAATGGGAGGGGGGGCAGAGCAGGCAGAGTGTTTAGCATCCTGACTGCCTGATGAACAGAGCTGTCTCTCAGTCTGCTGGTTCGAGCCTGGAGACTCCTCAGTCTCCTTCCTGATGGCAGCAGTCTGAAGCAGCTGTGTAGTGGGTGTGTGGGATCACCTGCCATGCAGTGGGCTTTCCGAGTGAGGCGTTTGCTGTGTAAGTCCTGCAGTGAGGGGAAGGAGGTGCCGACTATCTTCTCAGCTGCTCTCACAATGCGCTGGAGGCTCTTGCGGCAGGATGCAGTACATGCACCAAACCACACAGTGATGCAGCTGGTCAGGACACTTTCTATGGCACCTCTGTAGAAGGTGCTCATGATGGGGGTTGAAGCTCCAGCCCTTTTCAGCTTGCGGAGAAAGTAGAGACGCTGGTGAGCCTTCTTTGCCAGTGCTGCAGTGTTCCTGCTCCAGGACAGGTCCTTTGAGACGTGCACTCCCAGGAACTTGGTGCTGTCTACTCTCTCCACTGCGGTGCTGTTGATGGTCAGAGGGGCATGTTGGGCATCCCTCTTCCTGAAGTCCACAACAATCTCCTTTGTCTTCTCCACGTTGAGAGTGAGATTGTTGTGTCCGCACCACAAGGCCAGGCGGCTCACCTCGTTCCTGTAGTCCGTCTCATCGTTGTTGCTGATGAGACCCACCACTGTTGTGTCGTCCGCAAACTTGATGAAGTGGTTGGAGCTGTATGATGGTGTGCAGTCGTGTGTTAGCAGGGTGAATAGAAGGGGGCTCAGCACACATCCTTGTGGGGCCCCTGTGTTCAATGTGATGGTGCTAGATGTGTTACTCCCGACCGTACTGTCTGTGGTCTCCCGGTCAGGAAGTCTAGCAGCCAGTTACACATTGAGGTGTTCAGCCCCAGACTGTCCAGTTTAAGGATGAGCTGTTGGGGGATGATGGTGTTAAATGCCGAGCTGAAGTCGATGAACAACATTCTAACATAGGAGTCCTTCGTGTCCAGATGTGTGAGAGCTGTGTGAAGGGCAGAGGAGATGGCATCGTCGGTTGAGCGATTAGGTCGGTATGCAAATTGGAAGGGATCCAGGGAGTCAGGGAGGACAGATGTGATGCTTTTCATGACTAGCCGTTCAAAGCACTTCATCAGGATGGGGGTGAGTGCTACTGGGCGATAGTCATTGAGGCATGCGGGCGTTGCCTTCTTCGGGACAGGGATGATGGTGGTTCGTCATCAATCCTTGATGACGAATGTTTTGTTAGCTAGCGACCTAGCATTTATCAGACCGATCCTGGTCGAGATCGGCGGATCTCCGCCACCATCTGGCATCCGAGATTCCCGGCGAAGAGATCGTAGGTTAAGAAGATTCACCCCACGTCTACAGGGTCGAGGAGTGCAGGGAGGACGAGGCTGGACCGCTCCATCATGGCCTCCACCAACAGGCACCAAGCAGGGACCCACAGGATCCAGCACGCGCAACGGGAAGGAGAGGCGCGGCACCAGCCTACGCGCACTGAATGAGTCCGGAAAACAATGCCCCAAAGCTGCCTTCGCACGTACTAGCCAACCGCTGCGTCTGCCACGACGGCGGGTTCGCTTCCGTCGGAAAGGTAGAGACCAGCAGGACCGACACAGGTACGCTGGAATGCCCAGCAGCAAGGGCGGGGTCTTGTCTCCGGTATAATTCCATGGTATCATATTACCAGTCGAGGCTCCAATGTCCAATAAACTTTGGCGATCATACACAATCCGAGCGTTCACACTTGTGTTAAAATTAAAAGCAAACAGAAAAAACAGGAAGAGCATCAGACAGCGAGCCTCAAACAACAACGGCGCCATCTTGGATTCAGCAGTAGTATAATAATTCTTACCCAGCTCACTTATATCAAATATAGGTGTTCCCATCAAACACTTATATTTGATAGTACAAACATGTTTGTTTGTTTTTCCCCTTGATACAGAAGTCTTTTAGCATTGACAATGTTTGGATTAGATGTTCCTGTTGGATCATAACCATGACTCGTTTGTTTTATCTGTAAGACGTCAGAGCTTGTCAACTCCACCTCCTTCTTGTTTAAATAGCTTGTCATATCCAACACAATTCGGATTTGTGCTGGACAATGTATTTTGAGACCAACTAAGTTTCAGAAGTGCATTAAAAGCCTTTCCCCTTTGCAAAGTTTCATTATCTGTGTTAACTCAATTCTCTTGTTTATCTTGTGTGGTTTTTATTAAGGTAACAGTTGTTTAAAATCCCCATCATAATTGTTTTTAAGTGTTAATCTTCTTAAAAGCCTTGCTGTGCGCTCCTGTGGCAGACATTTGCAGCAGAGCTAAACGTAGGTGCGACCTATACACCGGTGCGACCTATCTAGGGATTTTTCCAATCTATTGGTGATAATTGGACAATGCGACCTATACACAGGTGCGACCTATACACAGGTGCGACCTATACACCAGAAAATACTGTACAAAGATTTATTACTGAATGATGAAGATACAAATTATTTGTTAAATGAGGATTTTACAGAAGCTGAACTGAATTATGTTCTAAGGAAAACAAAAAAATACAGCCCCAAGTAAAGCTCAAGTTTGGTACAAAATGATAAGTGAACTTAGTGAACGATCTAAAAACATAATATTGCAATTATACAATAAAATCTGGGAGGAGGGGAAGTTACCACAGAACTGGAAGGAATCAATAATTGTCCCAATTGCCAAACCAGTAAAAGATCATTCAAATAAAGAAAATTACAGACCCATAGCTTTGACATCAAATATATGTAAGGTCATGGAAAAATGATTAATAATAGATTAACATATTATCTAAATAATAAAGGTTACATATCAAAATATCAAAGTGGTTTTCGAAAAGGGGGGAATACCAATGATTCTACATTATGTTTGGAGCATGAATTCAGAAGAGCACATGTAAATAAAGAAAGTGTTGTGGCAATATTTTTTGATATAGAAAAAGCTTATGATGTGTTGTGGGTAGAAGGACTGATAATTAAATTATACAAAATGGGGTTTAAAGGGAAAATAGTAAACTGGATTAAAGATTTTATTAATAATAATAATAATGAATTCAATTTATAACGCACTTTTCATTAATGAAAATCTCAAAGTGCTATCAGATAGAAAAATACAAGTCAAAATAGGTGAGATTCCATCAGATAAATATATAGTTGAAAATGGTGCTCCTCAGGGAAGTATTTTAAGTCCGTTATTGTTTCTAATTATAATAGAGGATATATTTAAAGCCATCAGTAATGACATGGGTTGCTCACTTTTTGCAGATGATGGTGCGGTATGGAAAAGAGAGAAATTTTTAGATTATACTGTAAAGAAAATGCAAGAAGTTATTTTCAAAATAGAGAATTGGGCGTTGAACTGGGGTTTTAAATTCTCAGTTGACAAATCCAAAGTTATATTTACTCAGAAAAATATAAAAAATGAAATAAAATTAAAATGATACAGTATAATCAAGAATTGGAACAAGTCAAATGTATAAAATTCTTAGGGTTATGGTTTGATGAAAAAAGTAAATGGGATATTCATGTAAAAAAGTTGTAGACAAATGTGAAAAATTACTAAATATTATGAGATACTTGACAGGGAGTGATTGAGGAACAGATAAGAAATCGTTAACGCAAATTTATACTGGTATGATAAGTGCAAATTTGGATTTTGGTTGTATAGTCTACAGATCGGCAGCTAAGACACATTTGGCAAAATTAGATAATATTCAGCATCAGGCACTGAGGTTATGCACAGGGGCATTTAAAACAACACCAACAGCAGCGATGGAAGTAGAGATGGGAGAAATGCCACTAGATCTAAGAAGTACCCAATTAGAAATAAATTACTGGTTAAATTTGAAAGGAAATTCACTGGATCATCCTACATGGGAAATCTTAAATCCATGCTGGGAAAAAGGAAAAAAGAAAATAAATTAGGAGTTTTGGATGGAAAATTACAAAGGAAATAAAGAAAATCCTATAGGATATTTTAGAAATTAGTGACACATTTCCAATATCAGTCATCACACCTTGGATTTTACCAGAAGCAAAAGTTGATTTAACATTAATGGATAAGACAAAAGATAAACTTTTTAGTATAGATTGTCATTCAACACAATTATATATTAACAGTTATTATCAATACATTCAAGTCTACACAGATGCATCAAAAGTACAGGATAAAGTAGGAATAGAATTTGTGATACCAGAATTTAATTTAAAAATAGGGAAACGTACTTCAGACAGATTATCAGTGTACACAGGTGAGATGTTGGCAATTTTGCTCGCTATACAATGGATAGAAGACATAAAACCATTAAAGTCAGTAATTTGTTCAGATTCAAGATCAGCATTATTAAGTTTAAAATATAACCATTCAGACAGTAGGTCAGACATTTTATTACAAATTTTACATACATTATTTAGAGTACTGAATATGGGATTGACAGTAATATTTATGTGGGTTCCAGCTCATATTGGGGTTAAAGGGAATGAGTTGGCAGATAAGACAGCAAAGAAGGCTATTCTTAATCCTATTAGCTTCATCGAAAATTTAAGCAAATCTGAGGGTAAGAGCATCATCAAAAAAAAAACTAATGAAAGAATGGCAAAAAAGGTGGGCTGAAGAAAGAAAAGGTAGATGGTTTTATAAAATTCAAAAGATGGTAGGAGAAAAAAGACATGGAAGAAGAAATAGAAAAGAGGGAAGAGTTATAGCAGGCCTAAGACTTTTGCTTTTTAAAATACAGAAGCACGGGACCAGTGACTGTGACTACTGTGGAAAACATGAAACGATAGAGCATGTTACATTAGAATGTTATAAATATGATAAAGAGAGAAATTATATGAAAAAAGAGTGAAAATATTAAAGAAAAGGTTAGTTTAGTTGATATTTTCAGAAATAACTTGAATAGTAAACATATACAGATTCTTATTAAATTTTTAAAAATGACAAAGTTGTTTCATAGAATTTAATTTAGATTGAAATTATAAATGTTAAAATGATATATGTGAATATGTGTATAGAAAGTTTTGAAATAGGGTGATATGAGTACATAGGTTTATTTGAGTATTTACACATATAGCTCTAGAAGCATATGGGTGTTCATACATTAATATATACATGTGGGTATAAGTTTGTATATGTAGGTGTATGTAACTTGTATGTATGTG
>JBBPBX010015439.1:19255-49465 GCA_038048925.1 Garcialebias charrua | reverse complement strand
AGTGATTGACCCGTATTGATGACACAGAGTCCAGTGTTAAAAACTTTGTGTTGAGTGGTAATGTGTGAAAGTTTTTTTGTGATTAAGGCAGTACAAGTGGGAGGAAGGGCAGAGCAGGCAGAGTGTTAAGCATCCTGACTGCCTGATGAACAGAGCTGTCTCAGTCTGCTGGTTCGAGCCTGGACCGAACCAAAGACATTTCATAACTGACAGTCCAGGCAGTGGCCAGCTTTACCGTCAGAGTAGTAGCGGAGGTACCCCCCTCGTCTTCCATTTCCTGTGTAGCCCACACAGGCTGTGTCTCAATTCAGGGGCTGCATCCTCATGAGTGCGCATTTGTCGGCCGCATACGTCATTGCCCCGCGTGGAGGACTGTCCCAATTCGAAGACTCCTCCTCATGCGGCCGAGGAATGCGGCCTACTTCCTGCCGAAATCGAAGGATGCATTCGTGAATCCTTCCAGACGGAGGCTATCCCAGAATTCATAGCGCCAGCAGAGATTTCGCGGGGGGGGTGGGACTTTCTGCGTGCAGAGTCGGGCTGCTGTGTGTTGTTGAGTCATCAGCTCGTTTTAAAAACAACCTCAGCGCGAATATTCATTGAACCTTTGTTTATTTAGTCATCTCAAACAACCTCAGCTCGAATATATCTCATTAAAATTTAACTTCAGAAACGACAAAAAAAATTGTGTTAGCTGAAGAACTGATTACAAATCAGATTATTTTACACGTGCGTAGCAAGGATATTCTGAGGGGCAATCTTTTAAAACCCAGAGTGGACCAGTGAGAAGCAAGCTGTCGAGTAGCTCAACTGGTTAAACAACCTGCGGTTGGCGCAGAGATACTTTTCTCGAAGCTGGTTCGAATCTCACTCGGTACGGTTAAAACTTATTTTACGTTTGTCTTTTATTGGATAAAAAAAAAGAAGGAGTTTCACAAACTCCTTCCTTTTAATCTCAGTCCTCATTTTTTTATCCAATAAATCAAAGTCAAAAGTCAAAGTCAAAGTCAACTTTATTGTCAGATCTGCAATATGTACAGTGCAGGACATACACAGGACCGAAATTGCGTTTCTCTCAGTCCCTCGGTGCAACAGTAAACATCTAAACATTGAAACACTGAAACATATATACTCAATAAAAGACAAACGTAAAATAAGTTTGAACCGTACCGAGTGAGATTCGAACCAGCTTCGAGAAAAGTATCTCTGCACCAATCGCAGGTTGATTAACCAGTTGAGCTACTCGACAGCTTGCATTTTGTAGGTCCACTCTGGGTTTTAACAGATCGCCCCTTATAAGCTGATTTGTAATCAGTTCTTAACAAACAGTAAGCTCAGAAATACTAATATATATACATGTATTCAGATAAATAATATATTTTAGCGGCGTCCCTTCTCTTTCCACACACACCAAGCGGCACACAAGAACTTCCCACCCACTTCAAGAGAACGCCCCACCCACTTCAATGCCGGCAAACCTGAAGGCTAGACCGTCCCATTTCAGCAGTTTCGCTCAGCCCACCCGGTCTTGTGAGTGCGTGGCCTACTCGGCCCAGCTAGGCTGGGTCCTCATGAGGATGCAGCCCCTGAATTGAGACACAGCCACAGTCTTTGTACACTCTCTGGCAGGAAGAACATGTTATCACAGCAAAGGGTTTTCTGTGTTCTGCCCTGTAAGATGCTGAGAATTTACTCCAGTTGACCTCCCCTGTAAATGATAATTTTAATGTAGGTAAAATGTAATTTCATGTTTTAAGTGAAAACAAGTAAAAACATCATTACCATCCAGCCATGCAAAGTGGGCCTTCTTCCTGAAAACTGGATCAGACACAATAGATCGAAACCGCTTGCAGGTCAATGCCAAAGTGAGGTAAGCAACATCTCCCTCTGTTAGGACCACCTCTTGGAGCACAGCCTCAAGTACATGCAAAGGCATCTGAAAAACACCCCAATTGTGCATTGTAAGAACATCAAAGAATGAACAACTATATGTATAAGAATTCATCTTACCTGTAAAATTGGTGGCATTTGTTGCACCTGCAAAGTGAAGACCACAAAAAACAACACACACACACACACACACACACACACACACACACACACACACACACACACACACACACACACACACACACACACACACACACACACACACACACACCTGAAATTCACAAGTACAAGTGACAATTCTTAATTATGGATGGTGTGACCAACCTCAAGATCTGGCTGGGTTGTTCGTGCATAGGTGTGGTCATCAGCACAATGACTCTGGCAAAATACATATTTATACATAGTTTCTTAAAACCTCAAATAAAGACCAGTACCTAATTGATTCAATCCTTGATTGTTGGATCATGATTTTCTTTCAAACAAAAAACTTAGTGCAACTGTGCATGGCAAATACACTTACTAACAATTACATTTTTCAAAACTATATCTTACCTTACATTTTCTCCTGGCTTCAACCATTTCATCATTTCTCTTCCTCTTTCTCTCTCTTCGTAGCCGTTCCCTAGATCTTTCAAAATCACAAATGAAGTCTTTACAGAAATACTACCATTCATGTAATGCCACATAGAGAGGCCAATTATTGTCCTTACTTCACAGGGAAGTTTGTCAAGATAAGTATGCACCACCACCTTCGTATAGTCATCATATCCATCTGCAGATATTACAGGTCAAAGTTTTGTGACATAACATCAAACCATGAAGCACTCAATCCTGTGTGTGCCCTTACCTCAGTGAAATCAAAAGGTGCTCCCATCACAAAGTACAGTGCATACTGTTAAGAAAAATGTGATTACTTGTATACAACCCACAAAACAATACGGATATGCTGAGTGGAAGCAACTTACCATCACTACAAACATTCCACAGTTGTTGGACAGTCCTTGTTTCGGCAATCCCTGTGGAATTTAAATGAAAAACTGTTTATTACTATAACCAACAAGAAAATACCCATAACTATCAATTCATGTACCTCAAGGACAAATGCTTATTTTCCCTAACATCCCTGCCCCTACAAACATCTCACCTTGACATCATTGGCAACAAATTCTGTCCATGGTCCAGAAGCCAGATGAAGACAGACCCCTCTGATGTGGAATAATGCAAAGTTTTCAATGTATTAATAGCCAATGTTAATAACTGAAAAAAAAAATATGAATAAATAACCGAACAATAAAAGAATGATGTGAGACAGAACATGATGGCTCAGCTTTAACCCATTCCATGTGAAAAGTAAGATGCATAACAAATTTTGATATTTTGGGCGAATAAGTGTTACCCACAAATAAATTTCACAGTTACTAATGAAGTAACTGAAGTATTTTGTTACACATAGCCTAAAGTAAGATTAATGCTGAACCTTATCCTCTGGCCAACAGACCCGGACATCTGAACTCGGAACACATGCCATTGTCCAACTCATTCTAATAAAACCTTAATGTTTCGATGTGGTTTTCATCTCTGAAGCCAGTTCCACAGATAGAGTCCAGGTAGAAAATCTCTCTTTGTGTAGGATTCAGAATCTGAAAAAACGTGTGACTGATGATGAAAAATACTACAGAGGAAGAAATACTGAAATGAAGTCTACCAACTAATGCATAAAAATAAAGCTTGATAATACAATAAAATTGTTACTAACACATAGCGTCCAATGTCCAGGACGCAATACAGGAATCAGAATCCAATTCAGATTTGATGCCTGCGACTGAAATTGACAAAAAAAAAATGAAAATATTATCGTAAAACTGACAGCCAAAGCAGATAGTGTATTGATAAAGATTGTTCACTGGGAGATGTAGTGTTGGATCCTTTGAAAGAGGTGGAAACCAGGTTTGGACTACATGACTGTTTCCTGCAAAAACTTGAACACCCTGGACAGACGGGAACAAAAAAAATAAAAAATTACACCTGTTCACAGTTCTCGTATGTCTTTTAATACTTTATGCTTACTTAACATCCATTAAGAAGGCTTACAAAAATTGCCGTCATCTCATGAGCACAGACTATACTCGTCTGCATCTATATGTTGTGTCTCCTAATTCATTCATTCATTCAACCTTTATTTATACAGGCTAGCCTCGTTGAGTCACGGGGACTCATTTACAAGTGGGACCTGTCTCACTCACACCAAACAACCATCCACTCTCACACTCACACCTAGGGTCAATTTAGAGTCACCAATCAGCCTAACATGCATGTTTTTTGGTCTAATGACGAAATATGGAATAAATAACTACTGTCTTCATTTACCAACCTTGTTATTAGACAGTTTCTCAACAACTTTCAGGCATGAGTTCAGAATCTGTAAGAAAAATAATAATTCATAAATTCACTACATAACAAAGTACATAAAACACATGCTTGTAATGCTTTGAAAATTACCTGCCCATTAATGTCTTCGCATAACCCCAGAGTGAACATATCACTTCGAGTAAGGATGTCTTTGTCCACGCAGGCAACATATTCATCTACATCTCTGGTTTTATCTAAAATCTGTCCAAGCTAAGGATAAGAGAAGAAAAAATAAAATTACACATTTATTTAATATATATATATTTATACACATACACACATACAAGGTACAAGTTGACATTTACCAGAGTTCTTTCTGTGGCAGTCAGGTCTGTTCCCCAGCAGGATTTCTTTGCCTCTATCGTTTCAAGATTTCTCAAAACCTGTGTGGACTGCAGAGAACACGGATGGACTTCATTGACAGTGGGTTCCAAGCTGGTGGCGGGTTCCAAACTGGTGGCCTCTTGCTTTTTTTTATCACAGCCTTTATGAACAAAAACAATTCAAACATTATACAGGTACCACTTCAATGCCACGCACTGCTACTAAAAAAACGACATTATGAACATACAGTTGAGTATTACCCATCACAATGCGTCCATTTTGGTCAAGAACCAATGCTGCATGAGGCCCAGCTACTTTCTGACGGTCTTGTTTTGCTTTTGTGTTTTTCCTCACGTTGTAGTGGTGCAAGATATTTCTTTGCAGAAAGACATGTGATGATGGGGTGAGCATATTTAAGAAATAGTTATTCTTTCTCATGCCTGAAAAGAGCTGCTCTGCAGACTGGCTGTTTAATCTTCCTACAAGTTCAGGAACAATTTCAATCCGCCTCAAAATATCCCTGTCATCTTTGCTGTTGTGTTGGTGGAAAACATCACTCAAACAGTAGTGCTGAGAGGAGCCAGTAACAGGATGTCCTCCCTCTTCTTCTGGTTCTTTTTTGTACTTCAACCAGGGTAAGCTCACTTGAAGTTTTTTATTAGCAGCTTGTCTGATGTTTTCTGCTGTGTGATCCAGCAATCTACCTTCGTGGACGGCAAATGGTTCATCCTTAGGGCATCGTTTGTTCATGTGACGTACTAGTCCCCTGGCGTAGTCGTACACCATAATGTTTGGAAAAAATTTCCAAGAAAGAAGCAGATCTGCAAAGTCTCTTGGACTCTCAGCTCTCAGGTTGAACTTCACGGAATATATCACTCCACAAGGACATGTAATTACAGCCCACCCACCTGAAATGCGAAACACTAGCGTTACTCTTCTTAAACAAATTTGCTTACCTGCTAGCTCCCTGTTGTGCACTGAATTCAGCTGTAAACAATGCATTTCATATCTTATTGTTAAAACATGTGTTTTATGGAATACAGATTAAAGACATATGGTTAAAAAATATATAACAATAAAAATAGTAATAATAGATGAAATGTGTCTCTGCACGACTGTTGCAATACTTTGTTATTGGTGACATTGTAACTAATTATATTTGCCTGTTATAACTTGCTGTCAGACACTTACCAGAGGCACCCCAGACTTTTTCAAAGACTTTGTTGTAGGTAGCTCTGGAAGATATTTTGTCACGCAGACAAAGCACAAGGTCCATCTTTGAACCTCTGTTGTCAATACCACATTGCTTGCACAGCTTCTTGATCTCAGGTAATCCAGGGGGACCAGTTGTGGTATGTAGGTTTTACAACAAAAGGATTCTTGCAGCCAGCTGAAACAATGAAGACACACAAAAGTTTCTTTAAGGCATTTCTTCCACATTGCTGGACACACTGGAGACTTAATTGTTTGTTGTACAGAATGTTTACAAAGCTTAACCTTAAATAGGCACATACTTACGTGGATAAAACCCACGACTAATAACTTCCATGGTGAGAGAGTCCCAAAAGGATTTAGCGTTCACTTCTCCATTGTAGTTTTTAGGTGGGTTTGGTATTTCACTAACTTCAGAAATGTAACAAATAAAGTATTAGATATTTTTGTAAATTTTCATTTCAGATGACTTGAACATTTTCTATAACAGTATAAGCATCACTACAGATCTGAAAGCTAAATACTTACCAGGCATGCTGAAAACACCTTTCTTATGGAGGTCCATGACTACTACTGCTGGATGATAACCACATAAAACACATGCGTAAAGGTAGTCATGATCAGTCAGACCCTCAAATGATAGATATGCGTGCAGGACCCGCTCCTTGTTAGGAAAGCTCTCCCGTTCGGTGTATTCTATCATTTCAATGATACGGCTTACAGCAGTGTGAGTCTACAGAAATAATAGGAGCAAAATTGCACAATCACAGTTAGACATTAAAAAACACCAAACATGAAAAATTCTAAACTTTGCATTTGTTATAATTTTATAAACATGAACTTTAAATTTTACACAACAAATTAAAAACAAGAACTAACCTGCAGTGCATTTCTCAGTGAAAGGCACAAATGTACTGACAGTAGCATATGATCATCAAAATTGTGGATGCCATCTTGCCAGTCTTGATATCGATACACCATGTTACAGTTAGGACAGGTCTTCCTGTATGTTGATATGCCTAAAAGGGAATACAAATAAATAATAATCTAATAAACACCTAAAGTTGATACAATGCAAGTCACAATTATTAATTTTACTTGTAATCACACCATAACTTCCAAACCTGTAACTACACCAGATGAAGTCAATATCTTTGCTGTTGCAGATACCAGCTGTGGATCACTTAGAGTGGTGTGTTGTTCACATTCTGTGCATTCCGTCTCAGATGGAATGAGATGTGTGGGGAACCCATTGAGAGACTTGGCATCTCTGCTGCTGATGATAAGTGTTTCAGGAAGATCAGCGGGTATTTTCTTGTGTGACATCAAATACTTGATCATCCTCTCAGTTGCTGGATCAGTGATTGATGCACTTTCCTCATCACAGTTCAAAGGAGCAGCACCACACATAACATCCTCCTCTGGACTTTTTGCAGTTTTAAACATGTCTGGCATTTTCTCAAACAGATGCCATTTTGCTGTAGCCTTGTGTGTACAGGACTTCTTCCCATCTGTGCAGGGACAATGCCAGGTGTTTTTCTTGTTGTCATGGGTAACGATCACCCTACCAAGTCTACTAAAAAATGACGTTTTAGGTTCAAAAACAGAGACGTGAAATGTAGTTTCTGTTCCACAGACACTAATAAAGCCCGAGATACACTGAAGCAGACTCCGTATACGCGCGTATACGTGCGTATACGCGCGTATACGGAGCCGCTGCTACACTCGGCTTTCGTTCTCGCGTAGATTCTCGTGTTTTCGCTCCAAATTCTAACGTCATTTCCTCCGTACCGTCACTTCCGATCGTCACTTCCGCTAGTTTTTCGCTCCAAACGCTCGCGTTCTCCTTGTTGTAATATGAGCAGCTGAGCACGGAGTGCTTTTCCTGCAGCCCACAGCCCACCACAGCCCACCAGGGAATATATAAAACATCGCGCACCCAGGTAGGACCTGAATTCATTCATTTCATTCATCGAGTGAACGGAGGAAGAAGCGGTTACTTGACTTTAGGCAAAAAAACAAAAGAAAAGGCCCGATCAGCGATAAAAAAGAGGAATTTATTTCATTTGTGTAACATACAAAACAGTCCGGCACCGGGGAAGTTTAGGTCAGACACCGCGCATCGCGTATGCGAATCGCGTATGCGTAGTAAAAAAATACTTTTGCGCGTACTTGCCCTGAGGGGCTACGCGGGGCTACGCTGCGTACGGGGCGTACGTACGCTGCGTATTGGCGTATCGTGAGGACGCTCGAGTGTATCTCGCCCTTGAGAAGAACTGACAATGGTGTACTGTTTGCAATGGCTTCCTGTTGTTTCTTTAAAAGGTCTTCCTTTCGCTGCGTGCTGAACCACAAGTTCTCAACCAGTATATCAAGAGTAGATTCAGACAGATATTCTTCAAAGTCTGTGGCACGGGGGCAAAAATATAGTGACTGGATATGTTCACACTCAAAAGGCAGAATCCCACTCCGCTGGGCGAACTGAGCATTAACAGTACACTTGTCAAGCTCACATTCTGATCTGTGAAATTGTGACCAGGTATTTTTTATAACATGAATAGGGTTTGATGGACCGTAAAATGATTTCTCAACAGCAAAGACACCTTTTTTGGGATCCACACATTGACTCCTTAAATGATGATTCTGTGAAATCTGCACCAAATTATTCTGGTGCTTCCTTTTTAAATGAACTCGAAGATTTCTTTTTTTCAAGGGCAAGCTGCACAGTGTGCCTTTGAAAAGTGTGCCTTTGAAAGTGTGCCAAAGTGTGCCTTTGAAAATGGAACAGGTAGCGGTGCAGTTGTGGCCGCCTGGATGTTGGTTGAAGCTGGCTGAACAGGTAGCGGTGCTGTTGTGGCCGCCTGGATGTTGGTTGAAGCTGGCTGAACAGGTAGCTGTGCTGTTGCACAGCTGGACAGGGATCTTAAAGTCATCGTGTGGTTTACTAAATGATTTACAAACCGCTCCCGTTTCTCATGTGTTGACAAACAGTATGGGCAATGAAAGTGAGATGGGCCGCCGTGACAAGGTAAACCACATCTGAAGATGTAGAATTCTGCAAACCAAATCAAATCAATAACGTTAACAATAGTAAATACATAATTTGTACACATATTTATGCCAGAAACAGTCAGAGGTGTCAAGTAACCAAGTACAAATACTTTGTTACTTTACTTGAGTAGAAATTTTGGGTATTTCTACTTAAGTGGAGTAATTATTTTTCAGCCTACTTTTTACTTCTACTCCTTACATTTTAATTCAATTATGTGTACTTCCTACTTACTCCTTACTTTTTAAAAATGAAAAAAGTATTTTATTTCGATTTAACTTTGGTGGTTTAGAATTCACATTAGTTAGGACTGCATTAGCCTGGTTTAAACCAGACCCTTGTCCTTCACTTCGCTTTGGACTAGTGAAGGGAAATGAGAATTGAGCGGAGCTGTGCAGGAAGGCGAGGGCCAGGCTAGGACTGCATACAACTATTCAAATAAACACCATCAAAATTAGAAAATTGACAACTCTTTCACAAACATTAGTATTAATCAAATTGTGTTTTAAAAACCTTTATGTTGAACCATAGCAGTATTTGCAATATCAAATTGTGTTTTACAAACCTTTATGTTGAACCATAGCAGTATTAGCAATATGGTTCACCACCTTGTACGACTCCTTAGCAGAGTAGGAGCAAAGAGGACATCTATAGGAGTCATCTTTGCTATAAGGTTGTAACATCTCCCCTTTTTGAATGTTACATACAGATACATGGATCTGCTGAAAGAAAACAAAGAATGAACTTTAAAAGTTATAAAATGGTATCTATTTTTAGGCACTATGATCGTGATTTCGCTATGCAGCACGCTACATATGCTAACATCAATCTTAGCTTAAAGGAATTACGATTTTTACTAGTTCACATAAATATATTTATTTGCTACATAACAAAAATGCTTATAAAAAGTATCATTACCGTCTGCTGGAGTAACCCCTCGCTGTTTGCTGCAGCGAGGTGTACTTGGTCTGCTGACTTTGCCAAGTTTCCATTGTGAATCATTCCTCAAAATATTTTCATTCACGTGTCCCTTCTTCAACCTTCTACAGTACTTGGAAACACCGCTGAGCAGCTGACCCGCTTCTTTAAGGAATTTGTAAGTGATCATTGAAACAGCGCCCCCTTTATTTCCGGAGTGCAATGGCGCTACTTCCATATATGGTATGGCTCGTCCGTCGGGCACGACCCCGCCCCTTCCTGCAGGCTGCAGCGAGGGGTTACTCGAACTTTTAGCCACAGAGGAAAACAGATGAGGCAGGACGCATGCGCATTAGTGAAGGTTCAAAAATTCACAGCGCCATCTAATGGCCCGGCATGGTAACTACAGTGGATTCATGAGGGCGGGGGGGAGTCATATACACAGAATTCACTCGTGTCAACACAAATCTTTTTCCTCTAATTAACATACCCTGAACCTCAGTTTCCCCCCACCGTGTCCGTGTAAACAGGGCCATAGTCTCTTCAGTGTGTCCTGGGTCTTCCCCGTGGTCTCCTCCCAGTTGGACATGACTGAAGCACCTCCCTAGGGAGGAGCCCAGTGAGCATCCTTACCAGATGCCTGAACTACCTCAACTGGCTCCTCTCGATGTGGAGGAGCAGTGGTTCTACTACAAGTTTCTCCTGGATAACTGAACTTCTCACCCTTTCTCTAAGGGAGAGTCCAGCTACCCTGCAGAGGAAACTCATTTCAACCTCCTGTATCCACAATCTCATTCTTTCAGTCTCTACCCAGAGTTTGTAGGTGACCATAGGTGAGGGTAGGAACATAGACCGACTGTTAAACAGAGAGCTTTGCCTTACACCTCAGCTCCCTCTTCACCACAACAGACCAGCACAGAGTCCACAAAACTACAGACACTGCACCAATCTGTCTGTCAACCTCGCGTTCCATTCTTCACTTGCTCATGAACATAATCCTGAGATACTTGAACTCCTCCACTTGAGGTAGAACCTCACCCTCTACCTGAAGAGAGCAATCTGCACTGAAGATCATGACCTCACATTTGGAGGTGCTGGTTCTCATCTCAGCTTCTTCACACTCTGCTGCAAATCGCTCCAGGGAGAGCTGAAGATCACAGCATGATGACGCCAACAGGACCACATAATCTGTTGGGGATGGAATTCATAAGCCACCAAACCGGACTCCCTCCACCCCCTGGCTGCACCGAGAAGTTCTGTCCATAAAAGGTATGAACAAAATGGGTGACAACGGGCAGACCCTGGCAGAGACCAACTCCCACCCTGAAGGAGTCTGACTTACTACCTGTCACCCTTTAAACAGACAAACTGACTGAGGAAAAGACTGGAGACACCTGTAATGCTTTTCTAGGGGTACCGTCCTTTTTGTCAAGGCAAATTTCATGAGTTCTTTTGGGTATAAAAAATGTCAATCAAAATTCAAAAGCAGTGATTGATTTTCATTAGGACATTTTTTTTTCATCAGTTTTTAGTGTTTTTTTGTTCTTGATTGATTTTTAAAAAGTCCACAACTGTAAATGAAGAACTCTTTGGAAGCGGGTTCTTCTACATGCTTCCTAATCTTTGGTTCTTGGATCTACACAGGGAATTGTTCTGTTGCCATTGTTGCGTTTTGTCACTGGATGGCACTGCAGTGACATCATTAGAGACTATGTTAAAAAGAAATCCAGAGCAAAAATGAACTGAATGAAAATGGTGTCTTAAAAGTTACTTGAAATAAAGCTTGTGAGTTAAACCGTGGTCTCCTATTTCATTAGAACTGACACAACACTGGAGGGATTTGTGGAACTTCTGGCTGAAACACATCCCTCAAACTGAATGCAACCTTTAAAGAAAAAAATCCTCACCTTTCACTTACTGGTCTGCTCACTCTCCACCCTATTGCCTCTCATTGAAAAAAAATTGTTTAGATAGGCAAATTATCAGAGCAACGTGAAACAAGGAGCTCTTTATCTGAAAACATGAATTTCAGCTCCTTTCATATTGATGCACCTGACCCCTCTCCCTGAAGCTTAAGACATCCATTCATCCAGTCATTATCTTTTACCTGCTTCTTCCTTTCTGGGTCACTGGTGCCCATGTCCAACAGTCACTGTAACCGGGTTAGAAGCTGGGAGAGCCGGGGAGGGCCGGCCAATGCGTAAACGGCTTATGTGTCCCTGTGATGGACTGGAGACCTATTCAGGTGTTCCCCTCCTCTCACACAAGCCGTTTACGCATTGGCCGGCCCTCCCCGGCTCTCCCAGCTTCTAACCCGGGTTCGGCGTCTTCGCATTTACCTTTTCCGCCCGGGATCCACCCTTGTTCTGGAACCATCTTCACCGTGGTTCTTATCGGGCCGAGCCCGACAGAGCCAGTTTCACGTCATGTACTGCTCACATTTGATTCGTTGTTTGCAGCAGGGGCGGGACTCATTCAAACAACCTCAGCGCGAGGGTTGAATTTCATTCAAATTTAACTACAGAAACGAGAAACCCCTAAAACAATTGTTAGCTGAATTAGTGTTTCTGAGTTAAATTTTTGTTAATAACTGATCACAAATCAGCTTATGTTACAACGTAAATAACACGAAGCGCACACCCATTTCCGCCTTTCAGCGCGACCTGAATGTCATTAAACAATAACTAATATTGTCTAACTGTTGCGCGCAGCCAGGGTTTTAAAATATAACGAATAATCTCTAACTTTTACGTGCAGCTAAAATGTCAGGAGGAGTGATTCCTATATGGGGAAGTTGGACACCTGAAAATTCAGTCCGCTCGAATAGCTCAACGAGTTAATGCATTGTCGTTTTGACCGGGAGAAGTGGGTTCGCTTCCCGCCTGGGACAAAGTTTTTTATTTTTTTATTTTTTTATTGGAGTAAATAAAAAGGAGTTTGTTAACCAAACAAACTCCTTTTTATTTAAAAGAAAATGTGAATAAAGAAAAAAAAAGTAAAATAACTTTGTCCCAGGCGGGAAGTGAACCCACTTCTCCCGGTCAAAACGACAATGCATTAACTCGTTGAGCTATTCGAGCAGACTGAATTTTCAGGTGTCCAACTTCCCCATATAGGAATCACTCCTCCTGACATTTTCGCAGAACAGTTTTCTTTGCATGTAAAGAGTTTTAAAAACTGCCATAGTTCTGGATGGCACTGCAGTGACAGTACTGTAGAGCAGTAATATGCAGTGACAGATATACAGTAATAGTAATCTTAGATCTTGAACCACATAGTCATACTTTCTGTAAAATATTGAGAACATTGCTAGAATGCAATAAAACAGAGTAGTACAGAACAGATATGTGCTTAAATAGGACATGTTCACTCGTATCCGTTGGATGTTTCAGTTGGGAAAGAAAATTTATGAAATAGCAGGAGGGCAAGATTGAAAGAATGTAAAAGAATAAGAAAATTTAGGATTAGGTTTTTAAATGACAGCTTTAATTATAAATTTTACAGATTGGGAAGAGGAAAACTAGAATAAAATGGAACAAAAACTTCAATTTTTGGTTCTACTGGAGGTTTCTTCCTGTTTAAAGAGAGTTTTTCCTTTCCACTGTCTCCTTTGTGCTTGCTTAGGATGGGAGACTGATGAATTGAAGATTCAACACAATCTGCTTCTTCCTTAGATAGATAAAATTTACTAATTGGCTTTTTATGTATATGAATGTTTCTGTTCAGCACCCTGAGATGACTTCTGCTGTGACTTGGCTCTATATAAATCTAATCTGAACAAATCATTCTAAAGAGACTAATCAGAGCTTTAGATCACATTCATACACTGATGGGACATACATCGGAGGCAGTGAGGGGTTCAGTGTCTTGCCCAGGGACACTTCAACATGTGACTGCTGGTGGAATCGAACCCCCAACACTCCCATTGGAGGATGACTGCTCTAACCACTCAGCCACAGCTGCCTCAGAGGTGTGTGTGCGGGTGTATTTGTGTGTGTTAGGAAGTGTGGTCACTCTAGCCGTTTTTGCATTGCACGGCCCGCCACGCCTTCTAACCCGGGTTCGGCATGTTCGCATTTTCCTTTTCCGCCCCGGGTCCGCCCTCGTTTTGGAACCATCTCCACCGTGGTTCTGATCGGGCCGGGCTCCCGGGCCCAGCTTGACGTCATGTACTGCTCACATTTGATTCGTTGTTTGCAGCAGGGGCGGGACTCGTTCTAACAACAACCTCAGCGCGAGCTGAATTTCATTAAAATTTAACTACAGAAACCCCTAAAAAAATTGTTAGCTGAATTAGTTTTTCTGAGTTTAATTTTTGTTAATAACTGATTACAAATCAGCTTATGTTAGAACGTAAATAACACAAAGCGCGCACCCATATAGAGCATTTCCGCCTTTCAGCGAGAGCTGAATTTCATTAAAATATAACTAATATTCTCTAACTCTTGCTCGTAGCCAGAATTTAAAAATATAACTAATATTCTCTAACTCCTGCGTGTAGCCTGGATGTTACGTGGGGCGAATCCTTTATAGGAAAAGTGGACTCCTAAAAGAACCAATACAAGTCTGTGGCCGTGTAGTTACAGCGTTCGCCTTCAACTAATTTTATCTTGACCCAGGAAAGCGGGTTCGCGTCCCACCTGGTTCAAGTTATTTTACATTTGTCTTTTATTGGAGAAAATAAAAGAAGGAGTTTGTGTTATGCCTGTGGTTAACACAAACTCCTTTATTTATGTATATATTTATATATATTTATATACAGTAGTATTTATATATCGGGTGCAATATGAGATGGGTGGCGGCCGAGGGCGGGGACCCTGGCGGTCTGATCCTCGGCTACAGAAGCTGGCCATTGGGACATGGAATGTCACCTCTCTGGTGGGGAAGGAGCCTGAGCTAGTGTGTGAGGTTGAGAGGTTCCGACTAGAAATAGTCGGACTCACCTCAACGCATGGCTCTGGCTCTGGAACCAGTTTCCTTGAGAGGGGTTGGACACTCTTCCACTCTGGAGTTGCCCCTGGTGAGAGGCGCCGAGCAGGAGTGGGCATACTGGTTGCCCCCCATCTTGGTGCCTGTACGTTGGGGTTCACCCCGGTGAACGAGAGGGTAGCCTCCCTTCGCCTACGTGTGGGGGGACGGGCTCTGACTGTTGTTTGTGCCTATGCACCAAACGGCAGCTCAGACTACCCACCCTTTTTGGAGTCCTTGGAGGGGGTATTGGAGAGTGCGCCTCCTGGGGACTCCCTTGTTCTACTGGGGGACTTCAACGCTCACGTGGGCAATGACAGTGAGACCTGGAGGGGTGTGGTTGGGAGGAACGGCCCCCCTGATCTGAACCAGAGTGGTGTTCTGTTATTGGACTTCTGTGCTCGTCATGGATTGTCCATAACGAACACCATGTTTAAGCATAAGGGTGTCCATATGTGCTCTTGGCACCAGGACACCCTAGGTCGCAGTTCGATGATCGACTTTGTTGTCGTCTCATCTGATCTGCGGCCGCATGTCTTGGACACTCGGGTGAGGAGAGGGGCGGAGCTGTCTACTGACCACTACCTGGTGGTGAGTTTGCTCCGATGGTGGGGGAGGATGCCGGTCAGACCTGGCAGACCCAAACGTATCGTGAGGGTCTGCTGGGAACGTCTGGCAGAGTCTCCCGTAAGACGGAGCTTTAACTCCCACCTCCGGGAGAGCTTTGAACACGTTCCGAGGGAGGCGGGGGACATGGAGTCCGAGTGGGCCGTGTTCCGCGCCTCTATTGTCGAGGCAGCTTATCGGAGCTGTGGCCGCAAGGTTGTTGGTGCCTGTCGAGGTGGCAACCCTCGAACCCGGTGGTGGACACCGGCAGTGAGGGATGCTGTCAGGCTGAAGAAGGAGTCCTATTGGGCCTTTTTGGCTTGTGGGACCCCGGAAGCAGCTGATAGGTACCGGCAGTCCAAGCGGCATGCGGCTCGGGTGGTTGCTGAGGCAAAAACTCGGGCGTGGGAGGAGTTCGGAGAGGCCATGGAGAATGACTTCCGTACGGCTTCGAGGCGATTCTGGTCCACCATCCGGCGTCTCAGGGGGGGAAAGAGGTACGAGACCAACACCATTTATGGTGGAGGTGGCGTGCTGCTGACCTCAACTCGGGATGTTGTGAGTCGGTGGGCGGAATACTTCGAAGACCTCCTCAATCCTACTGGCACGTCTTCCACTGAGGAAGCAGAGCCTGGGGACTTTGGGTCGGGTTCTCCGATCTCTGGTGCTGAGGTCGCCGAGGTGGTTAAAAAGCTCCGCGGTGGCAAGGCTCCGGGGGTGGATGAGATTCGCCCGGAGTTCCTTAGGGCTCTGGATGTTGTAGGGTTGTGTTGGCTTACGCGACTCTGCAATATCGCGTGGACATCGGGGGCAGTTCCCTTGGATTGGCAGACTGGGGTGGTGGTTCCCCTATTTAAAAAGGGGGACCGTAGGGTGTGTTCCAACTATAGGGGGATCACACTCTTAAGCCTCCCTGGTAAGGTCTATTCAGGGGTTCTGGAGAGGAGGGTCCGTCGGATAGTCGAACCTCGGATTCAGGAGGAGCAGTGTGGTTTTCGTCCTGGTCGTGGAACACTGGACCAGCTCTACACCCTCAGCAGGGTCCTGGAGGGTGCGTGGGAGTTTGCCCAACCAGTTTACATGTGTTTTGTGGACTTGGAGAAGGCATTCGACCGCGTCCCTCGGGGGGTTCTGTGGGGGGTACTCCGGGAGTATGGGGTACCAGGCCCTTTGATAAGGGCTGTTAGGTCCCTGTACGACCGGTGTCAGAGCTTGGTCCGCATTGCCGGCAGTAAGTCAGGCTCGTTTCCGGTGAGAGTTGGACTCCGCCAAGGTTGCCCTTTGTCACCGATTCTGTTCATAACTTTTATGGACAGAATTTCTAGGCGCAGCCAAGGTGTTGAGAGGATCCGTTTTGGTGACCTTAGAATCGCTTCTCTGTTTTTTGCAGATGATGTGGTCCTACTGGCTTCATCAGTTCGTGATTTACAACTTTCACTGGAGCGGTTTGCAGCCGAGTGTGATGCGGCCGGGATGAGGATCAGTTCCTCCAAATCCGAGGCCATGGTCTTGAGCCGGAAAAGGGTAGCATGCCCTCTCCGGGTCGGGGAGGAGGTCCTGCCCCAAGTGGAGGAGTTTAAGTATCTCGGGATCTTGTTCACGAATGAGGGAAAACTGGAGCGTGAGATCGATAGGCGGATAGGTGCAGCGTCCGCAGTGAAGCGGGCGCTGTACCGGTCTGTCGTGGTGAAGAGAGAGCTGAGTCAAAAGGCAAAGCTCTCAATTTACCGATCGATCTACGTTCCCACCCTCATCTATGGTCATGAGCTTTGGGTTATGACCGAAAGAACAAGATCTCGGATACAAGCGGCTGAAATGAGTTTTCTCCGCAGGGTGGCTGGACTCTCCCTTAGAGATAGGGTGAGAAGCTCAGTCATCCGGGAGGGACTCGGAGTAGAGCCGCTGCTTCTCCACATCGAGAGGAGCCAGTTGAGGTGGCTCGGGCATCTGGTTAGGATGCCTCCTGGACGCCTCCCTGGTGAGGTGTTCCGGGCACGTCCCACCGGGAGGAGACCCAGAGGAAGACCCAGGACGCGCTGGAGGGACTATGTTTCTCGGCTGGCCTGGGAACGCCTTGGGATTCCCCCGGAGGAACTGCTCCAAGTGGCTGGGGAGAGGGAAGTCTGGGCCTCCCTACTTAGGCTGCTACCCCCGCGACCCGACCCCGGATAAGCGGAAGAAGATGGATGGATGGATGGATGGAGTATTTATATAGCACTTTCTAGCACCCTGTGAGGAGCCCCAAAGCGCTTTACAATACCAACCATCCACCCATTCATACACGCATTCATACACCGGTAGCGGCAGACTGCCATGCAAGGCGCCTTTCCAGTCCTACCGGGAGCAACTCGGGGTTAAGTGTCTTGCCCAGGGACACAACGACACATGGTGTGGGAAAACGGGATTCGAACCTACAACCTTCCGATCGGGGACAACTGCCATTACCACTACGCCACGGCCGCCCAATTACAACAAAACACGGTAAAAACTATTATTTCTTTGCGAGAAAAAATATATTTCTTAGCTGACTTTATAGCTAATGGTCTCCAGAGCTTAATGTGAAATCAGCTGGTCTGAGCTGGATTTAAAAAAATAGTTCGCCGATTTGCAAACAGGCGGTTTGGAAGCTTTCTTTCTTTA
Source organism: Garcialebias charrua (assembly GCA_038048925.1). Lineage (NCBI taxonomy): Eukaryota > Metazoa > Chordata > Actinopteri > Cyprinodontiformes > Rivulidae > Garcialebias > Garcialebias charrua. The sequence goes on along the minus strand of JBBPBX010015439.1, from coordinate 31,449 downwards.
AAGGGGACCACACATGCAAAATTCACTTTTTAATGTTTTTTTTACTCAACTTTGGGTATGTACTTCATAAAAAAAACAGTCCTAAGGCCAAAGAAATGCACCCAGTGGTTTATTTACTCTAAGTAGATTTATTTGTCTGTGATATAAACGGTTCGTTTCTCACTTCCTGCGGTTTGTGACGTCACAAACCGCAGCCACAACCCACCCCAACCTGAATCCAGCCCCTCACCTAGCAACCCCTGGTTAGGCTCAACCCACTTCTGTATTAAACACATGACTGTTGTTTTTCATGATTTCATCTCATCTTTTGTTTATATGTTCTTAATTTCATGTGTACAGCACTTTGTTGCAGCTGTGTTTTTTTTAAATGGCTTTATAAATAAAGTATAATTGTTATTTTTATGTTTTAGTTCAATTTTTAGTGTATTTGCGATCGCTCCCAACGCGCAGCCGGTAGAAATAAAACGAGCAGACCGCCGGCGTAGGGACCGGCGGCAACGGGACCCTCTTCTGGCGGATGGAGCGGAGCTTCAACTGTACAGCCTCGCTGCAGCCTCGCAGCAGCGAGGACCTTCTCCTTACGGATTAATTTACGGGAGACACTTGGTGAACTTTGTGTGTGTCTTGACTGGAACAGCGATAACTCCCAAAATCGCCGCGTGCAACGAGCGGAGCTGGCGAACACCGGAAGAGGAACAAGCTAACATTAGCATCGGATTCGGGTGGTCTCATGCTAAAAGGAGCAGCAAATTGCGGCGCGCTCAGACGGGTTTCGGTAAGTTATCTTAAGCTAGCACTAACAGTAAGTCAAATGAGTAATAAAAAAAGAGCTAATTTTAAAACAACAACACATTACAGATACTGGCTGTTACAGAGGGCGTAAACAGATCTTTGAAGGGCGTGGACTTCAGAACTCAGTATCAGAAACCGGTCGTTCAAAACGAAAGTTAAAAATGGCAGAATTAAAAAGGGTATAATTGATTATCTAAGAATTATTTTGTGTATTAAAATGAATTAATATTGTCAAGATAGCACACAGACATAACGTAAAAATTTTAAAGACCTATATGTGGTCCCCTTTAAATTTAGCTAAATAAACGCTTAAAAAAAAATTTCGTAGCTGACTTTATAGCAAACGGCAGTGCTGGGCAACGCTAATCCAAAAATTAGTTCCGCTATTTCAAAAGCACTTATTAATTTATTTAGGTCCGCTATTTCAAAAGCACTAATGTCTTATAAAAATTAGGGGAAGCTAATTCTAAACCGCTATTTAAATTCAACAATTTGTAGCCAGCAAGTTATGCAATATTTGCACTACACTGCCAACTAGCGGTTGTTACGGTCCCTGACCTCCAGTATGGGGAGCTCTCTTCATGAGACACCTTTTCTTATCCTTTCCTGTGTTTCAGGTCTACCTTGCTGTCTACCTGGCTGCCACAGGTGTCTGGTGTTACAGCTCGTCAGCTGCTCCATAAAGAGCTTCACCTCAGATGTGTCAAGTCCCTTTTGTCTGGGCCTTGATCTGCTGTGATCTTGTCTGTGTGGTTTGTTTTAAACTTAACTGATCTTGCTGTGAGCACTTTTGGTGAAGTTTCTAAGTGCCTAACTAATGTTGTGTTTTTCTCTGTTCACAGGGGAAGCTGGTAGGGGTTCTCTGCCATTTCTGTTCTAACCGGTTTTCTCCTGTTTTGTGGATAGCTAGGGAGCTCAGCCTTTGTATTTTTAAGTTTACTTCTAGCTAGTTATATATTTTCTTTATAGTTAGAAGGGGGTGTTTTGTTTGTTGTTTTGGCCTTGGAGACCCTGAAGCTTAAAGCTTCCCTGTGTTTGCCTGTTTGTTTTTTCTCTTTTCTACTTTGTAAAATAAACATATTCTTTTATTGACATCAACTGTTAGTTTTTTTTATGTTACACCCAGTGCCATATTTTTACCTGATTAGCCTCAGGCTGGGGTTGTAACAGCGGTGCATGAACTGTTATACACCTTTATCCTACCTCTTAACCGCGATTCGCTCGGGATGTCATCTCCTACAATACACCTTTCGCTCATGGTCCAAAAATTTAAAAGTTGTTTAATGTGTTGAGGATTGCTATTTCGGCTGCTTCTTTGTCTTTTTTCTTTTGTTTGTTGTACGAATTTAATGTAGAAATGCTTACATCACCTCAGCAGAACATGACTGGTTGACATACTATACTTCAAGTTTTTTCTTCATTACAAAATACAGGTTAACAAAATAATATAACAATTGTGTTTTCAGCTCTATGTACACACTGTACTGTTCAAGTGTTTTCTTAGAAATAAAAGTAAACAGTTAAAATAAGTGCTTTGTAGTGTAAAATAAAATCAAACCCTCACACAACTGGTTCTTCAAGTATTTTCTTAAAAACAAAAGAACCATTTTAACAATATGAAGTACTTTTAAAACAGTACTGAAAATCTGAATTACCTGAGCAGAGATGCTTCATCAGATCAGATTACGACGGACGTAGACTAACACTTTGCTCCGGAACATAATGTACACTTCACATGTACGTTCTTGCCTTTTACCTCAAGGAGAGTTAAGTAGTTTCTGTATTTCGACTTTGAAAACGCCAACTTTCCCTCCAGACTCCACTGCTGCAGTGGCTTTTCTAGACCAGTTGTCCTGGTGGGGCCTAGCTGGGGCCAGAGGTTTTGTCAGAGGGGCATGTTCATCTCGGAGAAAAAGACAGATTAGAAATCTTACTTGACTCTTATTTTTTAAAGCAGTGATTAACCATTGTAACCAAAATGCTGGTGAAGATTCTCAGTCGTCCAGGACATGATAAATCAAAAAGGCGTTCAATACAAGATCAACTGGACTTTATTTGTAACAGAAGACGTTTCGCTCATCATCCGATGAGCTTTCTCAATTCAATGAGGAGACTGTGAAAGGGAGAGAGATGGGGCAGCCGTGGCGTAGTGGTAATGGCAGTCGTCCCCCGATCCGAAAGTTGGCGGTTCGAGTCCCGGTTCCCCACGCCATGTGTCGTTGTGTCCTTGGGCAAGACACTTAACCCTGAGTTGCTCCCGGTAGGTCTGGAAAAGCACCTTGCATGGTAGTCTGCCGCTACCGGTTTATGAATGTGTGTAGCATTCAATATGTGTAGCACTTTGAGATTTTCAGTAATGAAAAGTGCGTTATAAATTGAATTCATTATTATTATTATTATTATTATTAGAGAGAAGTTATAAGCAAGCTGGGCCACTGGTACACACCAAACTAGGTAAATTGGAAGCTAACACACACACATACTTGGGATAACACGTGCCTGTGACCCATTCAAAGTTCAGTGTGTTGCTTTCTGCTTTCACACACTGAACTTTGGCACAGGCACGTGTTATCCCAAGTATGTGTGTGTGTTAGCTTCCAATTTACCTAGTTTGGTGTGTACCAGTGGCCCAGCTTGCTTATAACTTCTCTCTCCCTCTCACAGTCGCCTCATTGAATTGAGAAAGCTCATCGGATGATGAGCGAAACGTCTTCTGTTACAAATAAAGTCCAGTTGATCTTGTATTGAATGCCTTTTTGATTCATTGTAACCAAAGAAAATAGTTTAAAAAATCTAATGAGAAAAATATAAAACATTTTACACAGTATTTGTATTGACTCAGACTGAATAAAATATATTAATAAGCAAATAAAATAATAATGAAAATAACTGTTATGTGAAGTCCTGGTTCAGTTTCTCAGTCCAAAATTATATAACAACATTGGCTGCCCTACTATCACAGAAACTGTATTCTGTGATTTTGATGATTTCTGGCAAACCGGTCAACAAATGAGTCAAGATTCAGATTTTGTGTTAGCAGGATTTAATTGTAACTAAGAAATTTATCCAACATTAATAAAACTTAACTCAAGTTGCCTTTTTGGACATGCATGAATATATTTGTATACACTGTACTTGTCTGTAGTAGAGAGAACATTAATCTTCTCTTGGCGGTGCAAATTCTGCTAACACAAAACGTGTAACTACTTAAAACTTTTAAGTAGTTACTTTCACCCAGTCTCTTTTTCATCACATGCTTCCAAAAGTCAACAATTATGTTTGTATTCTGCATCTGTCTGTTAGCAAAATATCTTATGAACAACTGAATAGATTTTGATTAAACTTTCAAGAAATATTCACTGAATGGCTCTCTACGACTGGTTGACTTTTAAAGTACATCCAATTCAAGATGGCTGCCACAGCTAACTGAACTTAAAAATCACAAAATTGACTACAACTCAGTCAATTTGACAAAAATTGAGATAAAATTTGGTGTGGTAGTAGCTGAGATTCATTCCCAAAGCATAAGCAAAGGACTTTTAGAATGCATAAGATCTTTCTTTAAAATTATAACGTTATTTATTTGGAATCAATGGTGTTGGTCTGTTAGCAAAATATCTCATGACCCTCTGGACAGATTTTGAAAAATCTTTCAAGAAATAATAAACTGATGTTTCTTTACTGCTGATTAACTTTTGGATACATTTGAATTGAAGATGGCTGCAGTGCAGCAGGCAATTGAAATAAGCCAAACTCAAAAATGGTTATAATTCAGTTAATTTTACAGATATGGAGTTAAGTGATTGTTTGTTTAAAGTTATTTTATATATTCTTTTAAATAATGGGGTGATATAAGATTTTTTTCTTCTTTCTGCACTCTTCATTCAATGTTTTATTTTTGATTAACTTGTTTTATTTTGTCTCTTTTAAATGAATGAATAAATTAATTAATTAAATTAGTTGATATTATTATTGATTTTATTTGATTTTATCACTTGTTTTATTTTGATCTTTGCTTTATTACACTTTGTAGCACTTTGAGATTTGTATTAATGAAAAGTGCATTATAAATGGAATTCATTATTATTATTATTATTAAATTAAAATATTAAATAGCTTTACATCTGCTAAGTTCTTGGCATAAACCAACACAGACATGTTCCTATTTTTAGTGTTTTACATGCTTTATATTGTAGCTGTATTATGATATGATGCGAAGCCACGGAGCTCCAGGGGAAGCTGAAAGCAGCTGACTGGAGACAGAGCCCCCATCCCGGGATGAAAAAGAAAAACACACCGCTGAAGCCCCTGAGCTCGATGGAATGTCCGGCGTAAAACTAACTTGACCACGGTTTAATGTGACGCAGATGTGTTTATATACTGTAGCTCTGCAAACATTGAACGTTGTTGTCTTGCGGTGTTGAGTGTAAAATGTTTCCACACAACGCACATGTTACGATGAAAAGTCGGCTAGCTGCTAGCTAAGATGCTACTAACCAGTCACCAGTGTTGTCAGATCTTGCAACAGACAAAAGCGTCCAGCTTCATGAAAACAATCCATAACCAATTGTGACCAGCTCCATGAAAAAAATCCATAAACAAACGACCAGCTCTTTCAAAACGATGCCAAAACAAACCCAACAGAGTAATCACTCAGTCCTCACGCTTGTAGCTGGCTGCAAACTATGAACTGGATTTCCTGAATGTGAGGTGGCTCTTGTTACTCTGGGTTCATGAGACAGGCCTCCGTTCAGGAAATCCATTCCATAGTTTGAAGCCAACGTGCATCATGGGTTGGATCGATACTACTATCGATAGCTACGAGAGCCAGCGCGCCGAAGACAAAATAACATTACCCCATTTCGTTTTTACTGATAAGACAGTGGTGGGCAACGCTAATCCAAAAATTAGTTCCGCTATTTCTAAAGCACTAATTTATTTATTTAGGTCCGCAATTTCAAAAGCACTAATGTCTTATGAAAATTAGGGGAAGCTAATTCTAATCCGCTAATTAAATTCAACAATTGGTAGCAGCAAGTTATGCAATATTTGCACTACACTGCCAACTAGCGGTGCATGAACTGTTATACAGTAAGTTGTTTGAGTTTCAGAGTATTTAGTTTGGTTCTCTTCAACAGGTTTGACAAGGACAAAATGTACCCATTCCAAAGTCTGTTAGCTAAACTGCTGACATATTTGGCTGTTTTTTTTTTTCTTCTTTTGTTACTTTTAGTACCACTAGATCGCATGTGTCAAACTCAAGGCCCGTGGGCCAAATCCGGCCTACCATAACCGTTTCTGTGGCTCTCTACACCCTAGAACTTCAAGATAACAGTTGTAAGCATGTTGCTCTCAGGTGGTGGGTCCCCATCCCTACACTCCCTGGTCTCTCTGTTAATTGTCTTGCTTATCTCCTCCATTTTGTTGTCCAGGTGTTTGTGATTGTCATGCTGTGTGTTCATGTACCTGTATATAAAGTCAGGGATTTTTTAATTGATAAAGCTCTGTATATGTTGTATAACACAATCATTGTTCCACATTTAATCTATTGTATTGAGGTTTGGGGAAAAGCGTGCAAAACAATTACAAAGCCTGTTTTTATTTTACAAAAGAGAGCTGTAAGAGTAATCACCAGAAAACATTTCAGTCACCCATCAAACACCTTGTTTCTTCAGCTAAATTTATTGAAATTCCAGGAATTGGTAGAATATAGTATTTTATCAGTTATGTATAGGGCTCATAATAACACATTACCTTTAAATATCCAAAGAAATTTTATAAAAAGACAAAGTTATTACAATCTCAAAGGGACAGATATTCATCAAACCACAATTCAGAACCAGCTTAAAGGGACGGTCTACCTCAATTCAGGGAGTTCGATTGTGGAATGTTCTGGAGAGTGATGTTAAAAATGCAAAATCAATGTATACATTTAAGAAAAAGGTCAAAAAGGACTTGCTCAAAAACTATATATGATGTAGCTTAGTGTGTTTGTGTATTACACTTATGTTGTACTTATGATGTAGCTTAGTGTGTTTGTGTATTACAGTTAGAAAAATTTAGTAGAGTTATTCATTTTGTGATGTAGTTTGTGTATTAGAAAAATTAAGTAGAGTTATTCATTTTGTGATGTAGTTTGAAGGTTATCATTGGTTGAACAAACTGTGAAATAAGGGGCAGATATAATAATAAGATATCATCTTCTTTCTGCTCCTTTCATTTTATCCTACTTGTATTCTTGTATCTGATGAAACTGTTTTGTATTGTTCTTTTAAAATGAATGAATAAACATCAAATCAAATCAAAAATAAGTCTGTATCTCTGTGTTTATCGTTGTCCTGGCATTGTCTCCTGTTGCCTCTGTCTCCTGAGTTCCTTGTGATTTCCTGAGTATGTAAGTTTGCTGCCCTGTCAGCTATTTTATGTTCTTAATTTCTGTGGCCGTCGCGGACGCCATTTTGAAGAGTGCTAATGGTGAACTACTTTTTTAAATCCAGCAGATTTGACCATTTCGTGAAACTCTCAAGCTCAGAAAAACTTGTGCTATAACGTCAGCTATGAAATATATTTTTTCTCAGCAAAGAAATAATTGTTTTACCGTGTTTTGTTGTAAAATCCTGGCTTCTTTGGCCGTCGCGGACGCCATTTTGAAGAGTGCTAATGTGGCGAACTTCTTTTTTTAAATCCAGACGCGTCGCGTAGGCCGCTGAGAAACATCCACAAGTTCACCCTCCATGTTAAAAAGTCTTCGTCTGACTCTTCGAAAACAAGCAATAAGGCTGCAGAGTAACACACTGGCTGCTAACTGCTATAGAGAGAGCACACACCAAGAGACTGAGGGGGACGCTTTTTTGTCACGGACCACATCCGGCGCTGACAGGATATAGTCTGTTAGCAGTCGTCCGAGCTCGTAAATAAGTTTTTTCGTTTTTACTGATAGATAATTAGTTATTAGCGGTACTGCATTTTAAATAAAAATAGCGCAAATCCACGTATGAATTATAAAAGTTAGTTAATCCGCTGTAACGCTGACAAATAATTTTGGTACACTATAAGCGGATTAGCGCTCCCTAATGGTCTGGAGCCCACCACTGCTGATAGATAATTAGTTATTAGTGGTACTGCATTTTAAATTAAAATAGCACAAATCCGCTTATGAATTATAAAAGTTAGTAAATCCGTTGTAACGCTGACAAATAGTTTAGGTCCACTATAAGCAGATTAGCGCATTAGCGCTCTCTAGCGGTATGGTGCCCAGCTTTGCATATAACGAACAGCTGGAAGACCAATTAACACTAATTAGGTCAATTGACAACATGATTGGGTATAAAAAGAGCTTCTCAGAGTGTCAGTGTCTCTCAGAAGCCAAGATGGTAAGAGGATCACCAATTCCACCATTGTTGCGCAGAAAGATAGTGCAGCAATACCAGAATGGTGTTACCCAGCGTAAAATAGCAAAGACTTTTAAGTTATCATCATCAACTGTGCATAACATCATCAAAAGATTCAGAGAATCTGGAACAATCGCTGTGCGTAAGGGTCAAGGCCGTAAAACTCTACTGGATGCTCGTGATCTCCGGGCCCTTAAACATCACTGCACCTCAAACAGGAATGCCACTGTCAAGGAAATAACAGAATGGGCTCAGGAATACTTCCAGAAAGCATTGTCAGTGAACACAATCCACCGTGCCATCCGCCGTTGCCAGCTGAAACTCTACAGTGCAAAGAGGAAGCGATTTCTAAGCAAGCTCCACAAGCTCAGACATTTGCACTGGCCCGGGGTCATTTAGTCAGAGTCAGAGTCAGAGAGAATTTATTGTCATTTGCACCGCATGTAGTACATGTGTTGAAAACGAGATTATGTACACAGGGTCCCAGTTACATCCAACAACAAATGCAAGAGAAGAACAATAATAACATCTAGGATTAACTAAGAGAGACATCAGCTAGTAATACACTAAGCCCTAATGTAGTAGAAAAACATCATTATAAACAGCAGCACGAACATGAGCAGATGGTCACAGATGAACGCAGATAGTCACAGATGAACGCAGCAACAAGAAACAGATCAGTATCAGCATGATGTGACATTTTGCAGTGTTTATTCTTATTATTTATTTATTCATGAGTCTAACAGCCTCAGGGTAGAAGCTGTTCCTCAGTCTAGTGGTTCTACATTTGATGCTCCTCAACCTCCGTCCCGAGGGGAGTGGTGCAAAGAGTGAGTGTGCTGGGTGAGTGAGGTCTTTCATGATGCAGGTGGCTCTTTTTCTGCATCTGGAGGTGTAAATGTCTGTGATGGTGGGGAGAGACTTAAAATGAGATTTAAAATGGAGTGTGGCAAAATGGAAGACTGTTCTGTGGTCAGACGAGTCACAATTTGAAGTTCTTTATGGAACACTGGGCCAAGGGCGTAGATTTCATCTCATTATTGGGGGGGGGGGGGATAAACAGGGAAATAAATAAAGCCATTTTGGAGGGGTCGGCAAAGTTACAGTGAAATGTAATGCAAAATGTACAGAGGGAATACCCTGATGCATGCTCAATAATCCAGGTAGAAAAATCTAAAAAAGCTAAGTCTGGTCCTCTGGACATTCAAAAAAAAAACAAAGCAAAAAAAATTGTAGAAACGTTTCGTCTTTCGTCCGAAAGACTTCCTCAGTCTGAGGTGCTGTATTCAGCTCAGTCTTATAAATAGCACCCTCTCACAGTGGATCAACCAGTTGGCTGATGACAGCCGAAACCAGCTGCTCACATGATCAAGGAGGACCATCAGCCTAACGATGGATCGTTAGCACCCTGATGGTTGTTTGCTATTCACAGAGGGCTGAGTGATACTAGCAATAACAGCATTGTAAGAGGGGGACAGTTGAACCCGGAGGCCTCCACCTCTGTTTAATGATGGACGGTTTCTTTTCACAAAGATGGCCTCCTTTACTCCTCTCTCAAACCATTGTTCCTCTCTATCAAGGATGTGAACATCTTCATCCCTGAAAGAGTGACCGCTGGCCTGGAGATGAGTGTAGACCGCAGAGTCCTGACCTGATGATGTTGATCTTCTGTGCTGGGCCATCCTTTTGGCCAGTGGCTGTTTAGTTTCCCCGATATAAGACTGATCACAGCCCTCCTGACACTGAACAGCATACACAATATTACTCTGTTTGTGCCGGGGGACTGGATCTTTGGGATGAACCAGTCTTTGCCGTAATGTATTTTGGGGTTTAAAAGCCACTGGGACGTTGTGTTTAGAAAATAAACGTCTCAGTTTCTCTGAAACTCCCGCAACATATGGAATGGCCACTGGTCTGGGTCAAGGATCCGGGTACTGAAATGGCCAGCCTGTAGTCCAGATCTTTCACCTATAGAGAACATTTGGCGCATCATAAAGAGGAAGGTGCGACAAAGAAGGCCCAAGGCGATTGAACAGTTAGAGGCCTGTATTAAACATGAAAGGGAGAGCATTCCTATTTAAGGTGGGCGCCAGACCGCTAGGGAGCGCTAAAGCGCTAATCCGCTTAATAATAATAATAATAATAATAATAATAATAATAATAATAATAATGTCACATTTTTGTCATCTGTGTATATATAGCGGACCTAAACAATTTGTTAGCTTTACAGCGGATTGACTAATTTTTATAATTCATAAGCGGATTTGCGCTATTTTTATTTAAAATGCAGTACCGCTAATAACTAAGTATCTATCAGTAAAAACAAAAAAAACTTATTTACGGGCTTCCGGACGACTGCTAACAGACCATATCCTGTCAGCGCCAGATGTGGTCCGTGACAAAAAAGTATCCCCCTCAGTCTCTTGGCTAGAGAGCGCAGTTAGCAACCAGTGTGTTACTCGGCAGCCTTATTGCTTGTTTTCGAAGAGTCAGACGAATAATTTTTAACATGGAGGGTGAACTTATGGATGTTACTCAGCGGCCTACACGACGCGTCTGGATTTTAAAAAGTAGTTCGCCATTTGCCCTCTCTTCAAAATGGCGGTGGCCACAGAAGCTAAGGACTTTCCAAGAAAACACGGTAAAAACAATTATTTCTTTGCTGAGAAAAAATATATTTCATAGCTGACGTTATAGCTAGGCTTGTTATAGATTAACCGATTCGACCGGATATCCTGTTTGACAAGCTAGCGATGTGGTTGCATCGGTAGCAGCCACGTAAACCGAAAGCAACCAGCCACAAATTCAGAGATGAACCAGTTGAAAAGACACGGACCGGGTATCGCGAGACTTGCTAGGTTTACAATGCGTTTCTAAAACAACGCGAGAGCGAAGCTATTCTCACACATGCGCCATAGCTCACCAAGAGGACGAGCATGGATGTAAATAGTAGCCGCCGCGCTAGCGAGTCACCGCGAAAGATTTTCAACACATCAGCCAGACAAAAATCTAAAGTGTGGAACGTTTTCGGGTTTTACTAGAAGGACGGAAAACTCGACAAAAGCCACGCTATTTGTAAGCTATGCAGCGCACCTCCGAAGTACACTGGTAGCACAACAAACCTCGACCAACAACTTTTCAAGCCTCACAACAACGAGCAGGAGCATGCAGCTGCCACACACAAAGCGACGGGTAACGTTATCACTAAATTTTACGGGCAACTCAGTGATAGTTCATCACGAGCTACACAGGCCTTGAAGATCTCTTCCACACTGCAGTAGCTCTGGACCCCCGTTTTAAGTCCCTGCCCTTCCTCAGTAGCAGTGATAACTCCTGTCAATGAGCCCACAGAATGGGTGAACAGTCTTGTTGTTACACAGAAGAATAAACACGTTGTTGGACCCGAACTGCGTTGTCTCAGCCTTCACCTATAATATAAGCTGCATGACTATGACCCACAGCCATACAAGATTAATAAGAAGCATAAAGCTACAACAGTAGCCATGATGCAGAGAGGACATTCACAAGCCTATCAGCAGAAACAACATCCCTGCATCACAAGGTAAATCCCCCAACACACTGTCAAAATACATCTTACAGTGCATTCAGTTACAGTCTGCTATGTTTTGTTGCTGTCACTAGATTTATTCTGCCTACTGTTTTTTGATTGTTTACACTGCATTTAACCATACTGTACACTAAATGTAATGTCATGTTTTATTTCTAGGTAATGGGGGATTCAGTTCAGAGAGGTCCAGTGCAGACTGAACCTGCAAATGGAGATCTGGATGTCTGCAATGATACACCCCAGGCCCAAGATAAGCATACAGGTTTATGTTTTGTAACTTGTGATCAAGAATGAGCTGACTTTGTCTTAAACTTGTGCTGCAGTCATTGTATCAGCATAAAACACATTCACTATAATGAGAGAATCTGCATGCACAGAAAGTTAAATAATAATCATGATGATAATGATATATCTTTTACACATGTACACGAGTCCCTACATAA
>JBBPBX010015439.1:0-18323 GCA_038048925.1 Garcialebias charrua | reverse complement strand
AAAAAAAAAAACAAGCAACCTTATGTAAACCCATGAGCAACTGAGTAATCTGTACATGTTTAAAGTGACAAGGAGAAGGGTTAGACATCCTCTTGGACATCTGTTTTGACTTCCCCATTGGGCGACGAGGCAGGAGGGAAGTGGTGCGAACGGGACGTTAAACCTAACAAATAGTGGAGAAGCTAACATCGAGAGCTGGGATACCACAAAGACAATACACAAAGACCAAACAGGTTTCATTAGACAAAGACAAGCCCAAGATAGTATTAAAATAAGACAGTGTTTGATTCTGTGAGATAGTCTTTTCTGTATGAAGTTCTTAAAAATTTAACTTCCACAACATTATTATTGACATGCTGGCAGCATTATTCTGTCTCATTAGTCGCTTGGCCTTGTGGTGCGGACACAACAATCTCACTCTCAACGTGGAGAAGACAAAGGAGATTGTCGTGGACTTCAGGAAGAGGGATGCACAACATGCCCCTCTGACCATCAACAGCACCGCAGTGGAGAGAGTGGACAGCACCAAGTTCCTGGGAGTGCACGTCTCAAAGGACCTGTCCTGGAGCAGGAACACTGCAGCACTGGCGAAGAAGGCTCACCAGCGCCTCTACTTTCTCCGCAACCCAGGACCTCAGGTGGGAGCCAACCATCAGCTCCCTCATCAAAAAGGCTCAGCAGAGGATGTACTTCCTGCGACAGCTGAGGAAGGCCAAGCTGCCGGCCAAGCTGATGGTGCAGTTCTACACGGCCATCATCGAGTCCATTCTCAGCGCGTCCATCACAGTGTGGTACGCAGGGGCCACTGTCAGGGACAGACACAGACTGCAGCGCATTGTGCGCTCTGCTGAGAAGGTAATCGGCTGTAGTCTCCCATCTCTCCATGACCTGTACGTCTCCAGGACTGTGAGGCGAGCAGGTCGGATCACAGCTGACCCTTCTCACCCTGCATACGGTCTGTTCGAACCACTCCCCTCAGGCAGGAGGCTTCGGTCAATTGGGACCAGAACCTCCCGCCATAAAAACAGTTTCTTCCCCTCTGCTGTCAGACTCTTGAACACTCATAACCATGCTACCTCATAACTTGCCTTGGTCGCTGTATTTTGTATTTGTTCTTTGTATTTTGATTGGGAATCACTGTATCACTGTATTTTGATTGCACCACTCTAATTGCGCTGTTTCTTAGTAGTTTTTGTTCACTGAATATTGTATTGATTGTATTGATGTTTTATGGTTTATGTTTTTTGTGTCTTGTGTTTTTATATTTTATGCACCGTTATGCCGAAGCAAATTCCTAGTCTGTGAATCCTGTTCATTGACAATGGCAAAATAAACTGAATCTGAATCTGAAGCTGAAAAGGGCTGGAGCTTCAACCTCCATCATGTGCACCTTCTACAGGGGTGCCATAGAAAGTGTCCTGACCAGCTGCATCACTGTGTGGTTTGGTGCATGCACTGCATCCTGCCGCAAGAGCCTCCAGCGCATCGTGAAAGCAGCTGAGAAGATCGTCGGCACCTCCTTGCCCTCACTGCAGGACTTACACAGCAAACGCCTCACTCGGAAAGCCCACTGCATGGCAGGTGATCCCCAGAGGTGGGTAGAGTATTCAAATTTTTTACTCAAGTAAAAGTATTGTTACTTGAACCAAATATGACTCAAGTAAAAGTAGTGAGTAGGCATCCAAAAATTTACTTGAGTAAAAGTAATAAAGTACTTTGATTATAACCTACTCAAGTAGTGAGTAACTGCGGAGTACCATCTCGTGTCATTAAATTATAACATGCAAATGGATTTACAAGGAAACATAACTTTTAATGAGACTGAACATACATTGTTATAAATAAAAACACAAAGGCAATACCAGCCAAAAGGATTTAGAAATAAACCACTTATATTTTACATTGTTGTAAATAAAAAAACAAACACAAAGGCAACTGTAGCCCAAATAATTCTGCTAAATAATAATAAACATGACTTTCTGCAAAACTTTGTTTCTACCAGTAAATGTTGGAACTCATTTTCTTACATTTTGACATCCTATAAACAGCACTAACTGTACAGTACACATCAAGCAAAGGACTGTGTATTCCTTAACTTAATCATGAGAACTATAGCAATTCGCCAGCTTCTTCTGTCACCATTCTTTTACGAACCGTCCGTCTTTCTTTCTCTCATCAACCGGGTCCAGAATCTCCGACGTCACTCAACATGGCCCGCGCGGAGAGTTTGTTGTGGTCACGTGACTGGTTGGCTTCACTTGATTGGTTACATGTCAGGTGACAATAAGTTACGCAATAATTTTGCTGCAAATGTTTTTACATACTTGAAACAAAAGTAACTGTAGCGATCGGCAGAAAGCCCATAGTAACTGAGTAAAAGTTGTGGTTTTCTCCCCTAAAATTTACTCAAGTAAAAGTACAAGTCTTTCACATTTAAACTACTCTCACAAGTACAATTTTCCCAAAAAGCTACTTAAGTAAATGTAACAGAGTAAATGTAACTAGTTCCTACCCACCTCTGAGTGTATGCTTAAAATTATTACCAATAATTCAGAATTTGTAGCAGCTAATACATGTATTTACTCACAGTAAAAGACCGTAGACCTTATTGGTTTCAAAGAACCAAATAGTTATTCATCAACAAATAAGACAGTGAATTAAACATTTTTAGTTAGTCCAAAAACATTGTAGCATTTAGTTGCAACACATTTCCACTGAAGTCTCCCATTTCGTTTTCTTAAACCAAGAAATTTGTGGTTTGCTGAAGGAATTAAATCCTTTTATTTTATGGTTTGTAGAATTACTTGGTGTAATGACAATAAGAATAAATATCTGTATTATCAACCCCAAAATCCTCCCAGTGTTCAGTTTATCTTGGTGCCGAGCAGCAAATACCACCCTCTGGTTGTCGAACTCCAGCAGGTTCTGTATTAGGTATTAGGTTTACATTTGAAAAAAAGAAAGAAAGACAGTGAATATAATATTTAGCTAATATAATCAGATTATTGATAGCATATTCATTATTTCCAATCTTATTAATTAACCTAATTAACAAATTGTACAAGCTACACTAGAAATAATTCAACTGACTAAATTGTCTCAAACTATATGTTTGGCAGACTGACCACTAGAGGGCAGCAAAGCCTATTAAACGTTTCTGAGTGAACGTGTTTGAGTATGTAGCAAAAAAAAAAAGAAAGAAATGAACTAAAAAAAGTTGATTTAAACGGTTTAAATGTTTGTAAAGGTTCAAATTAAAGCCTAACCTCCCGCTGTGATTGGGCTCGTCAGCCTCATCAGGGCCATGTCGTAGTCGTTTTTGTCTGCTTCGTATTTTCCATTTATTATGATCCTGTCCACAGAAGAACCCCCGGAGAACATGTGCGTCTGTCCTGACATCACGCTCCACCGACTCAGCACCCGTTTATTAACGGTATTTACACTACCGGTGTATGAATGTGTGAATGAATGGGTGGATGGCTGGTATTGTAAAGCGCTTTGGGGCTCCTCACAGGGGGCTGGAAAACGCTATATAAATAAGCTCCATTTACCATTTACCATTTATTCCTGCGACGACCACAAGCAGAACCTAAGGAAGATGTGGGAGTTAGCTCATGTATCTGATGTTGGTGTTAAAACATTTAAAATAGATTGTGCACCGGGTGGTTACTGAAGCAGTGGGCGGCAGTGACGACCCAGCGCGGTGACACCAGTGAACCTCCACACGTATGCTGGCCAGTATATTGCAGGCTGACCTGCCAGGGCCAGTGCTCGATGACAAGACTGTTTTGTTTATTGTCAAATATGAATTAATACTTTGTTTTACAGCAGCAACTGGCCAACAACTCCTTGCTGACAAAGGGTTTGATGTCAAGTCAGATGTGGAAAAAGGGAAGCTAGTCTGAACCTGGCCACCTCTCTGCATCCAGGATACAAGCAGTACACTGAGGAAGAGGTATGTATTGTACAAGGAGTGTATTGTACATTTATGGACCTGTCAGGCCTAGCATTCGCCTCAAAAAAGCAAAAAACGCCTAAAAAAGACATACCGGTACCCAAATTAAATTAGAAGCTGTTCTTGAACCCTATGGAGTACAAGCAATTGGATGGTGTCTTTGTAAAGATAACACTTTGAATTTTTTGTTTCAGCAGTCAAATTTGTTGTATCTGTTATTATTTTGTATTTATTGAAGTGAGAGCACACAGAAATAAAGCGTTTTTCTTGCCTCGCCTGAAAATGTTTATATGTGTCAAGCACCTGCACACTGATACAACAAGATGTTGATTTGAATTTCATATGAGCCTAAACAGTGAAGTATTTACTAATACAGTTTCAAATTTGAAGTCAATAGCATAAAAATTGAGGATTTTGTGCCTGTTTTTGTATGTGCATGTTCAGGCGGACATCAATATATCCAAAACCTCTCCAAACTGTGCCATGATGGGTAACACCTGTATTATGCCAACTTCAAATGTCTGAATACCTCTGAATACTTCAACATACTTCAGAATGACTGTCTATTGAAAGCTTACATCTGTTCCATTCATAAATTTACTCTCAAGCTGATAGAAATACAGTAACATGTCAGCAGGCCGCTCGTAGCTCGGGGACCACCTGTATACTGTAAATCACAAGACAACATTCCCCTCACAGGTCCAGCTGCAGTTGCTGCCTGCAGTCCCAACACCCACAGATAGCACACAGATAACACACAAAGCTTCACAATGGCCCAACAATGGCCCAACAATGACTCCACAGGGGCTCTGTGCTTCAAACCCTCCACACACACCCCTGCACCCCGCCCCCCACACACACACGCACACACAGGAGAAACGGCACATTCGTCAAAAAGGAGCAGCATTTTCCTTGTAAATCAAGTTCTAAAGCTTGTATTTCATGTTTCCATGGCATTTATCCATGGCTAAAGAGTGATAAAAGTCAGAATAAGCATGCGTAAAAGTCAACAAAGAGGCGCTCACCATTTTACGCACGGCGCAGCTGTTGAATGATTTCTGTTACGCAGTGGATTTGAGACCTCTCATGTAGCTCAACACCTGGCATGTCACATGTCTATACAACGGGAATTTGATTGGCTACAAATCTGTGATGTCAGAATGAGCTCTCATTTGATTGGCCAAGACCCCCACGTGGGGGAACAGGGGGAGGGTGGATTTTTGCTTGGTGACTCTCTGGGATGTGATTGGCTCTAGAAACTGAAAAGTTTCACTCAGTTGGTCAAAATTGGTGTCAATCAAAAGCAGAGAGCCTATGGAAGACTTTTAATGCGTCAGAACTTCCAAAGCTTCCATATTTGGGAAATCACGATCTAACACTTGCAAATTAGGCTCAAACGGGCCCGCGGCCGGGCCCGCGCCTATAAAGAAAAAAAAGCTAAGTTCAGTAAAAGCCAAGTTCAGCAAAATGGATATAATTGATAAGGAAAACGTTAAAGTTCCTAACTCAGTAATTGTTAGTGACATTACTGACACAGAAGTTGATGAAAATGTGTCAGATTTCCTGAACAGGTATGGAAAAATCATGAGAATTTTGAGAATAGATGACCCACAGTCTTCTTATCATAGAAATGTCATTGTAGAGTTTGAGAGTAGAACTGCTTTGACAGCACTTGAACCTTTACTCCCTTACTCAATTGACAGCTCCAGTGAAGTTTCTCACCAGATCAGAGCCCTGTCCGGTGAGTATGTGTCTCATGTTACATTTAGAGCCACCCACCGTTTTATCGGTGAACTGCAAGAAATTGCTAAACTAGGTGGAGAGTGTTTTGAAGCTGTACTGCGTGAGCATTTGTCAAATTGCTCTGAAGCAGTAACAGGCAGTTTTGAGACAGTGAAAAATGAAAATTTCACTCTCGAGACACAAAATGACCGAATTTCCTTCAGTGGAAATGCAGAGCAGTCTAAAACTACTCTGAAAAATTCTCTGACTCAGACAACCGACCTCGACCCAATTTAGCCTCTAACCTAACACAGAACATTGTCACTCATCCTGAGGTGCAGAAAGTTATCGTAGAGCACATAGTGCGAAATGAAGCTCCAGTCTCACAGGTGAGTGCCTCTTTCCGTCTTAGGCAGTTTTCAGGCAAATTACCATGTCCGAGTCATGAGATTGAATTTGACACATGGCGCAACAGTGTTGAGCTCATGCTTCAGGATCCAGATCTGTCTGTTCTGCAATGCTCGAGAAAAATTTTAGACAGCCTTGTTCCACCTGCATCCAATGTAGTAAAACCATTAGGCTCTACTGCATCCCCATTAGCTTATATAGAACTGTTGAATTCAGCTTTTGGTGCAGTGGAAGATGGCGATGAGCTCTTTGCTAAATTTCTTAGCACTCTCCAAGATCCTGGTGAAAAGCCATCACATTACCTTCATCGCTTGCAGACAGTCCTTTCTAAAGCCCTGAGCAGAGGTGGAGCAGTTCCCACCGAAGCTGACCGACACCTTCTGCGTCAGTTCTGTCGTGGGTGTTGGGACAACGCCTTATTAGCAGAACTAGAGCTTGAAAGAAAGAAAGATAAACCACCTTCATTCACTGAGCTGCTGCTGCAGCTAAGAGTGGAAGAAGATAAGCATGTGGCAAAAGAGAGCAGAATGAAAAAACACTTCGCTGCTGCGAGGCGAACAGTAACCTCCCAAGGTATTACTGCGACCTCTGACCTCTCTGAACCCACAATGCAAGACGTTCTCACTGAGATGAGAACCCAGATAACTCAGATGCAGAAACAAATAGACAAATTGAAACCTCAAAAAGTAGTTCCACCTGTGGTTCACCAAGGTGATCAGGTCACAGAACTAAAAGCACAGATTGCTGAGCTCCGGAGCCAATTGGTTAGACTACAATCACCAAACCCCACTCAGAAAAATGCTAGTGCACCTAGAACTAAGAAGCAAACTAAGTCTAAGGCACCTGAACAAACTGCGACAGTCCAAACTGTAAAACGTAGGCCGAAGCCTTGGTATTGTTTTCGGTGTGGCGAGGATGGTCACATTGTTTCAGCTTGCACAAGTGAATCAAATCCATCCCTTGTTGCAGAAAAGAGAACCCAGTTAAAAGCAAAACAGTTGCTTTGGGATAAACAGAACAATCGAACACAGTCTTTAAACTAGACGAAGCCCTCATTGCGGGACAAATGAGTGCTGTTATTGATACCAGTCCCACTAGACATCCCAGAAAAAACAGGAAACGGGTTCTTCACAATAAATCAGCTAGTGTGAAGTTACCTAAAGGCTTAGTTGGAGCCAAGTACACCGCTGAGGTACTAATTAATGGACAGATGTGTAATTGTCTTCTTGATACCGGGTCACAAGTGACAACTGTGTCCCAGTCATTTTATGACAGTTATCTTTCACATCTGAAGATCTACCCCATAAGTGACCTTCTTGAAGTTGAAGTCGCAAATGGTCAGAATATCCCATATTCAGGCTATATTTGTGTTGACATCACCTTTCCAGAGGATGGTTTTGGACAAGAATTTACTGTTTTCTCTTGCGCTAGTTGTTCCAAACACGCGCTCCAGTGTCCAATCTTCTCTCTTGATTGGTACAAACACCCTTGATCTTCTTTTTGAAAATTCTTCTCTTGCTAACACAGATTCCAGTACCCTCTCTTATAGCTACAGAGTGGTGCTGAACGTGTTACAAAAGAGGCACAGACAGAGAGAAACCGGTAATATTGGTCTTGTCAGGTTGTCAGGAAGTGAGCCTGAAGTCCTTCCTGCAGGCCAAAACAAAGTCTTGGAAGGGTCAGTTCATGTGGACGTTGACACTCCAAGTAAGTGGATTGTAGTTGAGTCCCCCAATGCATCTTCCTTACCCGGAGGTGTTTTGGTAACTAACTGTTTACTCACACTTCCCGAGAAACGATCACAAAAGCTTCCAGTAGTACTGAGAAATGAGAGTAAACATGACATAGTTATTCCATTGACACAGCAATCAAGATGGCCGCGCACACGTCCACACGTATTTTTCTTGGCTGCTGAGTTTTAGTAATTTCCTTGTTTTATTCCTCTATTTTACTATATTTTTACTTCGTTTTTTCTAATGTACTTCACTTAAATTCAGTGTTTTTATTGCGTTTTTTACTTGATTCTTTTAGTTTATTCTAGATGTTTTTGTTATCTTTTTCTCACCGCGACTCCAGCTTGTTTACATCCTGCGCGCGCCTGTTGAGTCAGCGTTCAGTCCTCCAGCCTTTGAACACGGTGCAGATCTCCCTGGAGCTCCCTCTATGCTTCTGGTGTAACTCCGTGGCTGTCCGCTACTGCTGGTGATCCCGAGTGACCGGGTGACCGTGCGGCGCGCGGCAAAGTCCGTGCCTCTGCCCGGGGAAGCGTGCGTGGAGGTCCTGATCTCGAGTGGATTGGAGCTTCTCACCTGCCTGAGGTGGATTGGAGACCGTGTGATTCATCCTGCCTGGAGGATCTGCTTGCTGGGGGTGTCGCCCAGCTGCAAGGAGCTGCGGACCGGCTTCTGGAGCTGCACGTGTGGATGTTCGCGGTGGTATGGAAGACAATTACTGCCAATAAAGATGACCAGGTGATCGCACGTACTTCACCCATAAAAATCTGCTGATGCTTCCTGCTGCCTGCTGCCAATAAGTGGTATTTATTTTCGCCTCAGTCATTGCCAAAAGGAGTGAATAATTTCAAGTTTTTTTGTTTTTTTTCCCCTAGATTTTCAATAATTTATTTTTTTTGGACTTCCATCTGACTGCTGATATTGTTTTAAAGGGAAAATTGTGAAAAGACTCTTAGTTGACTTTGGAGAGATACTTTTCTTTTTTTTAACTCTCCAAACCTCCATCTTGTTTTCAGCTGGAGTTCTCCCTCCAGTTCTTTTGTGTTAATGATAATGCTATCAGTTGTGACTCTCACCCTGGCCATAATGTCTGCAGGACTCAATTTGGAAAACAATACTAGTACTCAAACTGAAATGTTCTCCCCCCCACTGACCTCACATGATTCAGGTACAATGTCCTGGAAGACCATGGATCTCACAAACTGGTTCTTCCTGTCTTTTCTTCCCAAAACAGCAACCCCCACTGATTTAAGAGCCTGGTGTGTCCTTGTAATAAAAAACTACTTCACCCTCACTGAAACTGAACCCCATGATGATGGACGACGGAGAACTGTCACTGCTGGAACACCTACTACTTTCAAATGGAAAACTTTACTTGTTCTGTTACTTCTTATCTCTGGAATCGAACAAAATCCTGGACCCCAGCTGTTAAATGACATTTGTACACCACTTGAATTTAAAAACCGGTCTGGACTGGGCTTTATACACTTAAATGTCAGAAGTCTTATATCTAAACTAGATGCAGTAAAAATCTGGGTTCAGTCCACTGAAGCAGACATAATAGTCTTATCTGAAACATGGCTCAGCAAAGCTATCCCTGACAAACAAATTTCCATTCCTGGTTATATTGTTTTTAGATGTGATCGCCCCAGAAGAGGTGGTGGAGTGGCTATTTATATCAAGAACAAATTCACAGCAAACCTTCTGTCTTCGTGCTCAATTAGCAAACAACTTGAGCTACTGGCACTAACCCTAGACTTCCCTGACGGTCAATCAATCACTGTGGTGGGTTGTTACAGGCCCCCCTCAGCCGCCAGTGAAGCCCTCACTTCCCTGAGAAATTTTCTGGTGGGGCTAAACGCCAAGGAGCTACTACTAATTGGTGATCTAAACCTGGACTGGTTGACCTCTACTTCTGACAATCTTAAATCCATCTGTGATTCATTTAATTTAACTCAACTAATTCAAACGTCAACACGCCCAAATAACAAAACCCCTGAAAAATCCACCTTACTGGACCTTATCCTAACTAACATGCCTCACAAGTACGCAAATGCATGTGTGTTTGCTAATGACCTCAGTGATCACTGCACCATTGCAGCCGTAAGAAATGGGAAGTTACCAAAATTAAAACCCACCATCATCTTCAAAAGGGATTTAAAACATTTTTGTGAGCAGGCCTTTCTTCATGACTTAGCCACTTTCGATTGGAGTAGAATTTCATTGATAGATGATGTAGAACTTGCACTGGCTTACTTCTATGAGGGTTTTCAAAACATAATCAACACACATGCTCCATACCGTAAATACAGAATAAAGGGACGTAAAAATCCTTGGTTTTCCCCGGAGATAGGAAATCTGCTCAAAGAAAGAGATGCTGCCTGGGCTAAGGCCAGAAAATCAAAAAACGATCATGACTGGCTCAGTTTCCGGCAGCTTAGGAACAAATGCACAACACTAATTAGAAATGCAAAATCAAATTACTACCTGGATGAATCCACCAAAAATCTAAATGATCCAAAAAGGTTTTGGCAAACAGTAAAATCAAATTCTGGTCAGACAACATCCACTGATTTACCCAGCTCCATCATGACCAGCACAGGTATTCTGTCTGACAAATTATCAATTCTGAACTGTTTTAATGAACACTTTATATCCTCTGGCTCCCTGTTTGAATCTACACATCCTGAAATGTTATCTGCTGACCAAACTGATGCAAATCCACCCCCAGCTCCACATGTGCTGGACAAACAGGTCACAAATCGCTTTGATTTTGAATCAATATCTCCCGCTGAAGTTCTAAATGCTCTAAAAACTCTCGACACACGCAAAGCAGCAGGACCTGACAACATAGAACCACTTTTCCTAAAACTAGCTGCAGATTTCATTGCTGAACCTCTTTCCAATATTTTCAATCTCAGTCTCAACACAAATAAAATACCCAAAATCTGGAAATCAGCTTTTGTTCTCCCTCTGCTAAAAGGGGGTGAACCAACAAATGTCAACAACTACAGACCAATTTCAAAATTATGCATTCTTGCCAAACTGTTTGAAAGACTTGTCTGTGATCAGCTAACTGATTTCCTACAAGCAAACCATATTCTATCACAATTCCAGTCAGGATTCAGAAAACAACACAGCACCGTCACTACAGTTCTCAAAGTATTAAATGACATCATACATGCCCTGGACTGCAAACAATTCTGTGTTGCCCTATTTATAGACCTGTCCAAGGCATTTGATACAGTTGATCACAGACTATTGACAAACATCCTGGAACACTCTGGTCTATCAAAACTTGCAGTCTCCTGGTTCACCAACTACCTAACTGACAGAACGCAGTCTGTTCATGTAGCCGGATCCTCCTCTACTTTCTTAGATGTTGTGAAAGGGGTGCCACAGGGTTCTGTCTTGGGTCCCATTCTTTTCTCCCTATACATAAACGATCTTTGCAGTGATCTGTCAAATGCCTCCCACCATTATTACGCAGATGACACCATCATCTATTGCTGTTCTTCCTCCCTCAGCCAAGCTTTCACCTCTCTTCAGGACGCTTTTAATATTATTCAGTCACGGCTGCAAAAACTTAGACTGGTCCTAAATGCCGACAAAAGCAAGTGCATGGTTCTTGCCAACAGAAAGCAGCAACCAGAGAACCCACCTCAAATTGGAACCCAAGAGGGAAAACAAATAGAAATGGTCTCCACCTACAAATATCTAGGTTTCAACATTGACACTGAACTGTCTTTTAAAACCCACATCTCCAAAATGGCCACTAAACTGAAACTGAAGCTAGGTTTCTTCTTCAGAAACAAATCCTGCTTCTCATGCAAAGCCAGGAGAACATTAGTAGCTGCAACATTCATGCCAATACTAGACTATGGTGACGTGCTGTACATGAGTGCTGCATCAAAATACCTACAGTCCTTAGACTCCATTTACCACGGTGCCCTTCGGTTCATTACTGACTCCAGTTATCGCACTCATCACTGTGAGCTTTACGTAAAATCTGGCTGGTCATCTCTCAGCACTCGCAGATACACTCACTGGATATCCTTCATCTACAAGACCCTCCTAAACCTAGTCCCGTCATACCTCACCTCCTTAATACAAACATCACACAGTCATTACTCCCTGCGCTCTAACGATTTAGTCCTCCTGTCAGTTCCTCCTGTCAGAACTGAACTAGGAAAAAGAGCATTCAGCTTCGCCGTCCCCTCAGCCTGGAACAACTTACAGAAAGATCTGAAACTATCAACATTCATCTCTCCTGGATCCTTTATGTCAACCGTAGTAGAAAATGTCATCAAGAAACTTGACCATTGCAGATGTTTCTAACCATTACTTATCCAATATACATGTCATTGTTGATTTTTTTAACTTTATTTACCCAACCGAGGTCTGTCTGCTTGTTTTGTATATAATGTATATAGAAATCTGTCATATCCTGTTGGTTTTGAACTGTCAACATCTGTTTACTGTGATTGTAGTTTTCTTTATTTTCTTTTGATAAGTGCAAATGCCTATTGCCAATGTGACGTGTGCTGCTGACCACTTGACCAGGTCACCCTTGTAAAAGAGATCTCGATCTCAACGGGCTCTACCTGGTTAAATAAAGGTAATTGATTGATTGATTGATTGATTGATTCCTGGAAACAGTGTCATTGCTGAAGTTCATGCAATGCAGGAGATACTGTCACATTCTCATATCTCAGTCAAAGAAAACCCCTAAGCCGCAACCTGCTGAGCTTAATTTAAACTTTGCAGATTCCCCAGTTTCCTCTAAATGGAAAGAGCGAATTTTGCAGAAGTTAAATGCTATGCCAGATGTTTTTGCGCAGCATGATACTGACTTTGGGCGTACTAATAGAGTAAAGCACCAGATCAAACTAAGAGATGAGACCCCGTTTAAACACAGGCCTCGCCCAATACGACCGCAAGACGTTGATGCTGTGCGTCAACACCTGCAAGAACTGCTAGAGGCAGGAGTAATCCGTGAATCCGAGTCAGCTTTTTCCTCACCCATTGTTGTGGTAAGGAAGAAAAATGGAGATGTGCGACTTTGCGTTGACTATCGAAAACTAAATCAGAACACAATCAAAGATGCCTATGCACTCCCTAACCTAGAAGAAACTTTTTCAGCCCTCACTGGGTCGAAATGGTTTTCAGTCCTTGACCTCAAAAGTGGTTACTACCAAGTTGAAGTCGAGGAGTCAGATAAGCACAAAACTGCTTTTGTATGTCCATTAGGATTTTTCGAGTTCAACCGTATGCCGCAGGGTGTAACAAATGCTCCCAGCACGTTTCAACGGTTGATGGAGAGATGTATGGGTGACATAAACCTTAAGGAAGTCTTAGTCTTTCTGGACGACCTTATAGTTTTTTCAGAAACCCTTGAACAGCATGAAACACGCCTTCTCAATGTGCTCAATCGTCTCTAAGAGTATGGTTTAAAACTATCACTCGAGAAGTGTAAGTTTTTCCAGACATCTGTGAGGTATTTGGGGCACATAGTTTCACAACACGGTGTTGAAACAGATCCTGAAAAGATTTCTGCTTTAACAACGTGGCCAAGTCCTACAAACCTAAAAGAACTCCGTTCATTTTTAGGCTTTGCAGGTTATTATAGGCGGTTTATTAAAGATTTCTCTAAAATTGTTAAACCCCTTACCGGCTTAACTGCAGGGTATCCCCCTCTGAGAAAGAAAAGTAGCTTTAAGCTAGACCGTGATCAGTATTTTCAGCCCAAAGCTCCTTTTGGAGAGAGATGGACAGAGAGCTGCCAACGAGCATTCAAAACAGTAATACACGAACTAACTACTGCCCCGGTGTTTGGCTTTGCCGATTCCAAGTTGCAGTATGTATTACACACAGATGCCAGTACAACTGGACTAGGAGCAGCTCTTTATCAGGAGCAAGAAGGGCAGATGCGTGTTAAAGCATACGCAAGCAGAGGCTTATCGAAAAGCGAGAGCCGATACCCCGCTCACAAACTTGAGTTTCTTGCCCTTAAGTGGGTAGTAACAGAAAAGTTTTGTGACTACTTGTATGGCAGTCCTTTCACAGTGATAACTGACAGCAATCCCCTAACTTATATTTTGACCACCGCTAAGTTAGATGCAACAAGTTATCGCTGGTTGTCTGCCTTATCGTCATTTGAGTTTCAGCTTCGTTAGTTGGAAAACAGAATACTGATGCAGACGGTTTGTCTCACCGTCCACATCCTGAACAGATAAATGATCTCGTTTCCCTGAAAGAACAAGAGCGGATCCGCCAATTTGTGCAACATCACTTACCTGGTACAGATCCTTTTACTCATGTTCCTTCTCAAGCTGTGAATGCAATTTGTGAAAAACATCTTGTGTTTCAGTCTTTCGATACAGACCATTATGATTTTACATGCCCCCTTGTAACATCTCTGTCTATGACCGCTAATGCAGTTCCTGACAGTTTTGATAAGGGAAGCACTTTTTCTGTCATCCCAAGCATGTCAGAAGAAGAATTGAGTCAAAAGCAAAGAAGCGATCCTGCTATCAATGAAATTATACACCAGTTGGAAACAGGTGAAACACCTTCTCCGGTGGTGCGGAAAGAAATCCCACAACTTCCCATCCTTCTGCGTGAATTGAACAAACTTGAGCTGCAGAATGGGATTTTGTACAGGAAAAGGCAAGTAGGTGAAGAAATATGTTACCAACTTATTCTCCCTGAAAGCCTAAGATCTATGGTGTTGAAAAGCCTCCATGATGACATGGGTCATCTGGGTTTTGACAGAACACTCGACTTGACCCGAACCAGATTTTTCTGGCCAAAAATGGCCTCAGATATAGAACAAAAGATCAAAACTTGTAGTTGATGTGTTTGCAGAAAGACCCTGCCAGAGAAGGCAGCGCCTCTGGTAAACATCCAAGTAACCAGACCCCTTGAGTTGCTGTGCATAGACTTTTTGACAATTGAACCAGATCGCAGCAATACTAAAGATGTCCTTGTCATCACTGACTTCTTTACAAAGTATGCTGTAGCAATTCCTACACCGAACCAGAAGGCTCGTACTGTAGCCAAAGCCCTTTGGGAAAACTTTATCATCCATTATGGTTTTCCAGAGAAATTGCACAGTGATCAAGGTGCAGACTTTGAATCCAGAACTATCAAAGAGTTATGTAACCTAGCTGGAATACAGAAAGTTAGAACATCACCCTACCACCCCAGGGGAAACCCTGTGGAGCGGTTTAATAGAACCCTGTTAAACATGCTAGGTACACTCACTGATGAGAACAAGAGACATTGGCGTGACTTCGTGAAACCTCTTGTACACGCGTACAACTGTACCAAACATGAAAGTACTGGGTTTACCCCATATGAGTTGATGTTTGGTAGACAACCTAGATTACCTATAGATCTAGTTTTTAATGTGACTCAGAACAATCGCCAGCAACAGTCCCACTCGCGGTATGTACAAGCCCTAAAATCTCATCTTCAAGAGAGTTACCTATTGGCTAGTAAAAATGCTGCTAAAGTGGCTGAGCGAAATAAAATTAGATATGACAAACATGTAACTGAATCAGTCTTGGATGTTGGTGATCGTGTACTGGTGAGGAATGTTAGGATTAGGGGTAAACACAAGTTATCAGACAGGTGGGAATCTGTTGTCCATGTAGTTGTCAGTCAGAAAAACAACTTACCTGTATATACAGTCAAACCTGAGAACCGAGATGGTCCAACCAGAACTCTTCACAGAGACCTTTTGTTACCTTGTGGGTTTTTATCAGCTATTCCTGAAAATCCTGCTGTAGTCCAAGAAAAACCCCGTCGGCCAAACACACGTCAACATCACAGTACTGATCATGATCCTGAACTTGAGTACAATTCTGAAGAAGAAGAAGACCACTATCCTTTGTATAACACTCCAGGCCCTCTGCAGGAAATCTCTAGGTTGGTCGAGGAGTACGAGGTAGTCTTTCCTTCTGAAACTCCTCCAGAACTTGAAAGAGATAACTTGAAAGAAACACAGAGTGTATCTGAACCTAAACGAGTTAGGGAATCAGACACTCACCTTGATGAGATAGATAATGCTTCAGATCTTAGTCAAGCTAATGGTACAGTCACACCGAGCAACGTTTTGAACCTCCAAAAAGCTCCTCACGCACGCAAGTGGACGCGCTGCCCAGTGTTGTCCAAACTGTAGTGTTGCGGCGGCTTCGTGACTGTGGCGTCGGGGTGTGGGAGGAGCTTACCGGTGTCACTGCACTCCGCCAGGCGAGGAGCCTTTTATTTCCGTCTCTGTCGAGCAGACTTGACTGGTCATGAAGGAATTGTCGCGAACACACAGCTACAATGTTTCTCTTCCATAGTCCATGAGCTCGCGGGTCTTTTTATTTTTTTTTCCGACAAACAATACGTCACATAGTGCGCGCGCACCCTCGTTTCCGCGTCACATAGGGACTCTCCCACTGCCCCCTCTCTTCTGCCCCCCGACTCTCCCTGATTGGTTGACACACCAACCAATCAGGTGGAGTTGAGCGGCGTTTGAAAGTTTGAACCGCAAAATCTTCAACATGTTGAATGCTCGGTTTGGAGGTGGAAGCCGGTTCACGTGCACGAAAAAACGCTCCTCAGAACGCGCAACACGCACGCGACCTGACGCCAGACGCCAGGAGGTGCCTGTGTGCGTCCACCATTGACTTTACATGGAAGCTGGAAGCTTTGGAGGTAAAAACGCTGCTCGGTGTGAGCACACCATAATGGTGATGAACCGACTCAGACTGAAGTTAACGAGACTGAACTCATGACTAATGAGGACAGAGAATGTGACACTGACGCAGAACTAGCTGCTAGCAGACCTTCTCGACAGAGGACCAAACCAAAGATCTTAACCTATCCAAAATTAGGAAATCCTATTGTCAGTATAGTCCAATCTTTGTTCCAAAGTTTGAGTGAAGCAGTCACCGATTCTATAGAAAAACCCTCAGAACCATTTAGCCTAATTTGAGTAGTATGCAAAGGGATTTGCATAGATTCAAGTGGGGAGGGTGTAACCCAGGCTAAAATAACCTTTATTGTTGTATCCATTTTATTTATTTGGCTATTAAACAGATTAAAAGGAAATAAATAAATAAATAGAGAAATAAATAGGAAATAGGTCTAAAATGGTTGAAACCATAAAAGATAATGATTACAGGTATTTTAAAGGTAATATTTGATGTAATTATCTTTTATTTTGTTGAAATCTGTACACAAAGAGGTTATTTTGGTCACAGTATTTAATGTAAGCAGAATACTTTTATTTTGAAAGGTTGCCTGCATGTGCAGCTCACGTGACTGGTCCAACAGCCGTTGGTTTTGTTTTCCTCTGCGCATGTGCAGCTCACGTGACTGGTCCAACAGCCGTTGGTTCTGTTTCCCTCTGCGCATGTGCAGCAGAGTGTATAAATACAAGTCACAAGAGCGGGAAAGACAGAGACTGGAAAGCAACGAAGCGGAACGCTTGTTGTAGAGAAGAAGAGAGGGAAAAGTTAGAGAAACGTTGATCAGATAGATGCTTGTCGTCTGAGAATACTCTTTAGACGTAAAGAGTGGTTTCTGCACTTTTTTCCTCGACCTGACTGCGTTCAGGAATTTTATTTTTGAATAGAACTGAACTTGCTTCTTTCCAGTTCTCTGAGAAGTTTTCTAGAACCTTCTGGAAAGCCTTGCTGAGGGTGTTTCAACGGTTCTGCTGAGTCAAGGCTCGGATATAGTCGCGCTCTGGGTATTTGCGCATGCTCCGCAGAGTCCGTGCGCTCTCTAGCCACGCGCTGTGTGCGTTTATGGTTGCGCGCTGTTCATTGTTCACCGACAGATGGCAGTAGTGTGAAACCAGTGGGAATGTAGTACGAGAGAGTGTAGAAGAAGAATCGGTTGACGTCACACATAACAGACAAAATGGCTGCTCGTAGTGCGAAAACTCGTCGTTTACTGCAACTTTTATTAGAGGAAGAACAGATTGTGTGTTTAATGCTTTTAAACTTACAAAAACGTCGTCGTAGAAGGTGGTGTGTTCGTCCATTACATTCTCAGAGACGTGTAGACGGCGAGTACAACGTACTTGTGAAGCGAATGCGGTCTGAGGATGATGATGAAATGCACTTCAGATATTTTCGTATGTCCCGACACCGATTAGACGAACTGCTGCACCGCATTTCGCCGTACATACAGCATGGTAGGAACCATCATAGTCCAGTAACATTGTCTGAAAGACTGGCTGATACTTTACGCATTTTGGCTTCCGGTAGTAAACAGAAATGTGTAGCAGCTAGCTATAAACTGGGTTCCACCACTGTGTCTCACATCGTTTCGGAGGTTTGCCAGGCCATCTGGAAGGCCCTAAAGCCAGACTTTCTGTCAGTGCCCAAAGGACAGGAGTGGGCAGACATAGCCCGAGACTTCTGGAGAGTCTGGAACTTTCCTAACTGCTTGGGCTGTGTTGATGGCAAACATGTCCAGATCAAAGCACCGCCAAATGCAGG
>JBBPBX010015438.1:0-16667 GCA_038048925.1 Garcialebias charrua | reverse complement strand
AGCAGGTTCTAATTTAGGTCTGCACCCGTATTATTTTTAGTCTTACCTTTTAAGGAAGCGATGGAGCTCCGAGGGAGGGCAGCTTTATTTATTCCATTCTTGACAAAGGTCTTACATCTTTTGGGAAAGTGAAAAGGCTCACTTGTTCACTGATGATATTAGAACACCCAAATGCGACACAACGTACCGGCATTTTTCAAGTTATACAAAAAACAGGCGATCTGGCAGAGAATACGTTATGAGTTATCCTAGCACGCACACTGAAGGTCCTCCTTCCTACGTCACAGATGGTGCATTAGTCGGATTTTCCATGAAGAGACACGGTTTTTAATTTTAAACTCAGTTTGAAAGGAATTTTCATTAATTTGTCATTTTGTTTGCAAAAACGAACATAGTTGAATGATACAAGATATCTTGTATAATTTTATGCAAAGTTCAAAGATAATGTCAGTGGACCTTTAAGGTATAGACTCACGCCTGTTCAAAATGGCTGCCACAGCTAAGAAAACTTTGCAAACACAAATATGGCTATAATTTAGTCCATTATCAGATTCTGAGCTGAAACTGGGTGTGGTAGTAGCTGAGAGTCTTTATGAAGTGTCATTCAAGTGTCATTATTGATTTTTTTTGTGTCTTTGCTGATGAGTATTTTTAAAAAAAAATTATTCAGGTCAGATTTTGGACGTTTCTTTTTTATTTTGGCTCTTTTACTACGGTGACAATTTGTGCACAAACGTAGACATTTTGTGTTATTTATTTTAAAATGTCTTTTTTTACTCGTCCTATGGTGAGATTTTTTTTTGTCTCCTTTTGGATATTTGACCTCTTTCTGAGTGAGTCTGTTAAATCTCTTTTGGTGAGTAAAGATAGTTTAAAAATACAAAACCAATAAATAATCATGCCAGATTTTCTGTTTCCACCAGAATATTCCTTTTTTTTTCCTTAGCATGGGTCTTTTTCTTCACAGCTGCCCAGGAAGTTGCCTAAACGCAAGAGTCGCTTCAAACGCTCCGATGGCAGCACATCTTCTGACACGACATCCAGCTTCATCAAACGTCAGGTAAAAACTCTCCTTGTGCACAAATGTTCAGTGCACATTGCTGTCAGCGACAGATTTTAGACACTAAATGTTCGTAGGCGGGAATGACTGTTTCTTCTATGGTAAATGTAGGTCATGCTGTGTGAGTGTGAATAAAGCTCTTTGAACGGTTTCGTCAGAACATATTTTTCTCAGGATGTTTTGTTGAATTTTGTGCAGCACCTAAATGATTTTGCAGGAACCGGCAAATAGAGAGTAGTCAATACACCTGTACTGTAGTTATAGGATTTTTCATGTGATCAAAATTCTTACCATTTCTGCTCTTCATCCTCATCACAGTGACGTTTCCATTGCACGTGTTGTTTTGCCCAGTAGAGGACAGCAAAATGCTTGAAAATGGAAATATGTTACAGCAGAATCTCCACACAGCTCAGTTTTTAATTAATGTTTTCAGGTCAGGTGTGTACGGAAGACTCATATGGAGATTTTGTGTTATTTAACACAGTCTCTGTGACTGAAAAGAAGATGTAAAGGTTCTCCTCAAGTTGTCTTAATCTGGCTGTTGTACACTATATTCTCTCATTAGCTGTTCTAATAGGAATATTCTGAGGATAATGATAGTTTACCACCATGAGGTGTTTTCTAAGAAACATCTGATTTGATTTGGGTGTCAGTGTGAGGCAGAGCTGATTGCAGTTTTTACGCAGGAGGAGAGAACTTGGGTTGGAACAAGTCTTTAGAGGTTTCGCTGGACTTCAGAAGGAATGTACATACCAAACTCACCTCAAATCACTAGGTCATTGAGATTCAAAATCCTCAATACATCAAAAAGAGCAAGGCAGGAACTGGTTATAAATCAAATATCCATTTATAATCTGCCACTTTTCTCAAAGTCAAGTCATAGGGGCAGCAGCTTAAGCAGGGAGGCCCAGACATCCCTTTCCACAGCCACCTCTTAATCCTGGAGGACTCCAAGGCGTTCCCAGGCCAGCCGAGTGACATAAGCTGTGTCCCAATCCAACGGCTGCATACTTCGAAGGACCCGGCCTACCCGGTCGATGTAGGCCAGGTCCTTCAAAGACCACGTAGACCGGAAGTCAGCGGCTGTGAATTGGGACAGGTCTAGCCTTCACGGTTACGTCGACGTATGTCCTGTCGCCTAACAACCGTGACGGCGCTCAGCATAAGGAAGAAAGGAGCTCGAAATGTTGTTGTTTTTACTGCTTTTTTTTTAATTCCAGAGGAAATACAGGAACTTTATCGCTGCTGGCAGCATGTTTTATATCTTCTGCTGACAGAAAAACATATCCAGGTAACTTTTTTTTGTCTACATAACTTTAAAGGAATAGCTAGTTTCATGGATAATTTCAGTGACTGACAGACTAATTTATTAACTTTAACTTGTGTATAATAAATAAAAAATTAATTTATCTTATATTAATAATATTGTAATCTTTAACTTATCTTAAATTTAGAATACAGCATAACATTTGCCAATACTTTATTGTATAAAATCCATCGGTACATAAAGTGGTTGTAAAAATGTTATAAACAGGGTCTTTCATTTATTTTATTAATCAAATAGCACTCAAGTGTTTTCATTGAGCATCATTTTATTTACCTTAAGCCTCATTATTATAATGCTTTAATATCTTATTTTTAAAAAATTAATCTTAAACTAATAATGTTTTTGTTGTTCTCTACATTTCCTGAACCAGACCAGACTATTGTACTGGAGGATTAACCGGAGTGTCCCAGTCCTGGACCGTTACTTTAACCAAGAAGATCCTAGACCAGATTTCCGATGAAGCAGGGAGTCTCTGGTGGTGTTGCTTCATCTCCTGGACCTGGACAGAGCCTTTTGTTGTTGTTTTGAATGAACTTACTGTTAATAAAATGAACTATTGACAACTACTAGTTTTTGTAATCACTTTATTTTTAAATTTTAAACAAAAAACACCTTTTTCAAGAACAAAAATACAATTAATTAATATATTTATTTATTTATTTGCTAATTATTTTGAGAATTGTGAAAAGCCTCTCCATTCTCTCTCTACTTACATTTGTTCTTCTCTCTGCTGCTTCATCTCTTCTGATGAACTGAAATGAATCATCCTCTCTGTCCTGCTGCCTATTTCTTCCCTGTCTCCGTTCCTCTTTGTTCCTCACCCCTGT
Organism: Garcialebias charrua; assembly: GCA_038048925.1. Taxonomy (NCBI): domain Eukaryota; kingdom Metazoa; phylum Chordata; class Actinopteri; order Cyprinodontiformes; family Rivulidae; genus Garcialebias; species Garcialebias charrua. The sequence continues at coordinate 13,453 of JBBPBX010015438.1, read as the reverse complement.
CTCGCCCACTGCTGCGCTTGAACCTGGAGTGTCCTCAGTGATAGAGACAATAAGGACAGGAGGTGCAGTGGAAGGTCTCTGTCCTAAAACCTCATCCATGAGGACAAACCAGGGCCAAGTCGCAGCAGCAGCTTCCCATTAACTCCCTGACCTGCCTGGACATTTACAGTCCTGAACAGAGGAAACATCACAGTTGGCAAAAAGAGCAACAAACTTTAAAAAAAAAAAACTTTACATGTATTAACAGCTGCACGTACAAATTATATTCTTCACTACACATGCACATATTTTGTATTTATTTTTTTAGATTATCCCATTTCTTTTTTGCCTGCAGAGGAGTTACCTAGTCCTGCAGGCCCATCTTCTCCAAAATGATCCTAATAACATCAACATAAAATGAATGAAATGGGGAAACATGGAAAATAATGTCTTACAAAAACTGTAGTTTTCACAGCACAAAACAAGAGGACCTGTACTTAATTAAGATCACAGGTTCTGTACAGTATGAAGGTTAATGAAACTGTACTCAGAAGCATAATATGAATAAATTGATTCATTCTTGTACCTCCATGCCACAGCTGCAGATTGTTTTGCACTCATGAAAAGCAGAGGTGTCAAGTAACGAAGTATAAATACTTCGTTACTTTACTTAAGTACAAATTTTAGTTATCTATACTTTAGTAAAGTAATTATTTTTCAGACTACTTTATACTTCTACTTCTTACATTTTCACGCAATTACTGGTACTTTCTACTCCTTACTTTTTAAAAATAGCCTCGTTACTTTTCTTTCATTTTGCCGTTTTTTTTTTGTAGAATATAGATATTCACGCAGGACTTTCCAAAAATTGAACATAAATATCCGCATCAGCAGCCGTCGTCACTCACCAGTGTTGCCAGATTGGGCGGTTCACCGCGATTTTCCTTCTGACTTTTGCGGGTAAAGAGTGCTTTGGGTGGGTGGGACTCTATCTGGCAACACCGGTCACACCGGTGTTTACACGCGTGTCTTTACATCCGGGGCAGCGTCGGCAGCGCCGGGACCCTCCATCAATGTAGAAGCGTCTGCGGGACCGGGACCCTCCATCAGTAGTTGGGGCGTCTTCTATAGCAACTTCATCCGGCGAAGCCATGCTGTCCGTGACGCTGACTTGCTAGGGGCTCTGCTAGCGCTAGCATTAGCGTCTCGCGAGACAACGTTAAGGGCGAGATACACTCGAGCGTCCTCACGATACGCCTATACGCAGCGTACGTACGCTGTGGCAAAAGCGTAGCCCCGCGTAGCCCCTCAGGGCATGTACGCGCAAAAGTATTTTTTTACTACGCATACGCGATGCGCATACGCGATGCGCGGTGTCTGACCTAAACTTCCCCGGCGCCGGACTGTTTTGTATGTTACACAAATGAAATAAATTCCCCTTCTTTATCGCTGATCGGGCCTTTTCTTTTGTTTTTTTGCCTAAAGTCAAGTAACCGCTTCTTCCTCCGTTCACTCGATGAATGAAATGAATGAATTCAGGTCCTACCTGGGTGCGCGATGTTTTATATATTCCCTGGTGGGCTGTGTGCTGCAGGAAAAGCACTCCCTGTTATTATTTTTATTTCTGAGAGAACTTTTTATAACATATATAGTAGAAAGACCGTATCAGAACACCGCAGAAGTCTGAGCGAGCTGCTCATGATGCATTCTCGAGGTTTCACTTTGAGCTGACTGAAATCTGTCAATCATTTCAGTAGGCGTGTCAGCAAGTGACCAATCAGCGAGCTCAGTTGAGTCCCCTCCGTGCTCAGCTGCTCATATCAACGAGAGATATTGCGGGAGTTTAATATCGCGAGATCTCGTACAACAAGATCTCGTTACATGCCTAATATTGAGGTAAGCTGAAAGTTTTTTTGTTTTTTTTTATCAGTTGATTACTGACTTCTAGTGACCTAGTAACATACTAATGTTGTATAATAAATATAAACGTGAAAGACAACAAAACCAGGAGAACCCTTGACCAATTTGTTCTGCACCGGGCAACACCAGAGGCAGATATGGTATGTAAAAAAAAAAACTGCCATCAGTTATGTCCAGAAGTGGTTTGACTTCTCAGAGGAAAACTGGCTCTTTCACCTTCAGCCCCTCTCTCTGGCATCTGGAAAAATATCCTTTGAGGAAGTGGAGAAGATCACTGAAAGTCTTCACCTGGTTGGCAGGTAAAAATTCAATAATTTCCAGTGTAGTGGTGAACCATGTTTAATTATTGATAGTTATAAACAAAAGTGTACAATTGACACGTACAAATAAATACATAATTGTGAATTTACTTTACACTATGCAAACATACAACCTTGTCCATCTTTAAAAAAACACAGTTCATATAGGTAAATTAATAAATACATTTCAAAATGTAGTTTAAATACAATGCTAAATTATAAATATAAACAATACACGTTTTTCCATTTATTTATCACTACATAACCTAGGCTATGTATCACTAATGAACTTTAACACCTTTTGGCAGGCTGAACATGTCTATGGATGAGCTGTATGAGGAATGTGTGACTGCAAACAGCCTGATAGACCACCTCACCACCTCACCTCAGGAGAAAGAAAGGTGGCAGTCCCAGGGAACAGCAGAGAAGTGGATGCAAGTTCTTCAGGCAGCTGACCTCTCCAACATCCAGCTGTTGTATCCTTTGTCCTCAGCATCCCATCTTCCACTGGGTTTGTGGAAAGGATTTTCTCTTTCATGAAAAGTAAGTGGACTGATGTGCGAAACAAATGTTCTACTGAACTAATTAGAAGTGAGCTCATTGTCAGTCTAAATTATGAAATGTCTTGCTCAGAGTTTTACTCTTTGGCACTGAAAAACAGAGCACTCCTTGCTGCAGCTCGATCTCAGCAGAAAAACAAATGGAAAAAATAGGTTGACTCCATAATGTAACGTTCCACTGTTTAGTTTACAAGTTTTTTATTTTTACTACAAGTGGAAAGCCATGGCCTTTGAGGCACAATGTGTTTATGTTTACAGATTTACTACAAACTTTATTTGCACGTTGCACTAAATGCACTATTACAGAATGTTCGTATTGATTTTTTGTTATTTAATACTGTTTTAAGTTATTAAGCAGGACAGAGGTCTGTTTAAGAAAGATACATAATTCTGTTAAGTTATTAAGCAGGACAGAGGTCTGTTTAAGAAAGATACATAATTCTGTTTTAAGTTATTAAGCAGGACAGAGGTCTGTTTAAGAAAGATACATAATTCTGTTTTAAGTTATTAAGCAGGACAGAGGTCTGTTTAAGAAAGATACATAATTCTGTTTTAAGTTATTAAGCAGGACAGAGGTCTGTTTAAGAAAGATACATAATTCTGTTTTAAGTTATTAAGCAGGACAGAGGTCTGTTTAAGAAAGATACATAATTCTGTTTAAGTTATTAAGCAGGACAGAGGTCTGTTTAAGAAAGATACATAATTCTGTTTTAAGTTATTAAGCAGGACAGAGGTCTGTTTAAGAAAGATACATAATTCTGTTTTAAGTTATTAAGCAGGACAGAGGTCTGTTTAAGAAAGATACATAATTCTGTTTTAAGTTATTAAGCAGGACAGAGGTCTGTTTAAGAAAGATACATAATTTTCAAAAGATATGTTTGTTTCTGGCAATTCTATTTGCACTAAAAATAAATGGTTAATTGTGTAATAATTTGTTTATACATATTTTTATAATTCAAAAACACGTATCCAAATGAATTCAGGTTGATTTCAAAGTGAGGAGGGGCAGGCAGGGTGTTTGTGTGTGTGTGTGTGTGTGTGTGTGTGTGGGGGGGGGGTTAAATGGGGTGACCAGCCCTGCCGAGAGGTGTCCCTTATTTATTTATCAAGGAGTTGGCAACCCTATTTTCAATGGGCATATATGCAGTTAAGACAGGTAGCTTAGTGCACCCCTAGTTTTTCAACATTAACAATATAATATAATCTAGTCTAAAAAAATGATTTTTGTGGGGGAGGTGGGGTTGTATACAATAGTATGTGTGGTGCAGCCTAAGCATTTGTCTTTGTTGTTGCTTTTTCTTACGCTACTTTTACTTTTATACTTTTAAGTAGTTTTGAAACCAGTACTTTTTTACTTTTACTTGAGTAAAAAGCTAGAGTTGATACTTCTACTTCTACAGAAGTAATTTTAAATCCCAGTATCTATACTTCTACTTGAGTAATGAATGTGAATACTTTTGACACCACTGATGAAAAGGTGGCTGTTTTCATTCTGAAGCTTAATACCGGTAAAAGCTTCAGGCTGATCCTTGCTCCTTTTAAAAAAAAAAAGTAAAATTAGCTTAGTGGCGAATGTATTACGGGACCCGCTGTACGAGCTGATCTCCGACAAAAAATAATACAAAAAAATGTCTACGCAAATGACAAAAGCCTATCATTTGCTTTAAATCATAACCGCTTTAGGCTTTAAAATTTTTAATCCCAGATTTTAACATACTTAAATTTAAAAGTGTACTCCGTCGCTACTTTGTCCACCATTACATCCAAAGTTTTCTGAGACCGCAATGCATTTTGGGATAGGGTGGGCTACGAAGGATACACGGGATCTGCCCTTGAAATTTGGGGGAAAGTAGACCGCATTCGTCGGCCGCATTGAAGGAGTTTTAGAATTGGGACAGGCCTCGGCGTATCGCTGTGACGTCAGCGGTCTTCGAAGTATGCAGCCATTGGATTGGGACACAGCTATAGTCTCTCCAGCATGTCGTGGATCTTCCCTGGGGTCTTCTCCCAATTGGACATGCCCGGAATACCTCTAAAGGTTGTGTCCATACTTACCAGATGACCGAACCACCTCAACTGGTTCCTCAATGTGGAGGAGCAGTGGCTCTACATCAAGTATTTCCCGAATAAATGAGCTTCTCACCCTATCTTAAAGGAAGAGCCCAGATACCTTTAAGAGAAAATTGACAACTTCTATCTACTGTCTGAATGAACAAAATTATTTAAAATGGGCAGCCCTGGTGGAGTCCAACTCTCACCCTTAAGGGGTCCAAACATAATGCTGGCAATGTATCATACCATACCATACCATTTTATTTATAAAGCACTTTAAACAGGAACAAGTCCAAACTACTGTTCAGTGATTTGTAGACATACAGGAGAATTTTGAACTGGATTCGAAGATGAACCGGTAGCCAGTGCAGGGAGGCCATGACTGGTGTAATGTGCTCACTTTTGCGTGAACTAGTTAAAAAATCGGGCTGCTGCGTTCTGAACCAGTTGTAATCGTGCAATGGTGGCCGGACTGACGCCAAGCAGAAGTGAATTGCAGTAATCAAGCCTAGATGTAATAAATGCGTGAATTACTGCCTCCAGGTTATTTTTTGATAATATGGGCTTCAGCTTATAGACAGTCGCCTCAGCTGGAAAAAAACAGGATTTAATAATCATATTTACATGACTGTTGAGTTTCATGGAAGGATCCATTATCACTCCCAGATTTGTGACTTTTTGTTTTTCAGACAGGGGTAGAGCAGAAAGGTCGATGCAGTGGTTCGAGGTTGTGTCATTGGGAAGGAACAATATGGCTTCAGACTTCTTATCATTGAAGCTTAAGAAATTTAAAGCCATCCAGTCCCTGATGTCAGCCAGGCAGTCGAGCAGAGGTTGAATAGAGCATGTACCATTTTGTCTTAGGGGAAAGTAAATTTGACAGTCATCGGCGTAGAAGTGGAAGGGTATGTTGTGTTTCCGGAAAATAGCACCAAGTGGCAGCAGGTATAAGGAGAATAAGAGAGGGCCCAGGATGGACCCCTGCGGAACCCCCCATTTAAATGTGGACCAGACCTTCACACCGTTTGTATTGGGATTGAATGACTTGTTGCAACAGACCTCTAGTCCTATACTCACGGAGCACCTCCCACAATGTACCACGCAGACCATGGTTGAATGCCTTCTCCAAGTCTACAAAGCAAAATCCCACACGACCTTGAGGACCCTAGCAAAGATGAAGAGCTCGTTCAGTGTTCCACGGCCAGGACAAAACCTGCTTTGTTCCTCCTGAATCCAAGGCCAACATCGATTGGACCCTCTTCTCCAGCGCCACTGAATAAACCTTACAGAGGAGGCTAAGGACAGCAGTGCTCTTCTAAATTAAAATTCACCCTCCGCGTCACCTTTTTTTGAAAAAGGGACCAACACATCTGTCTGCTAAGCCAGTGGCACTGCTGTTAATGCCCATGTGATATTGCAAAGTTATGTCAACCAAGACAGCCCAGCAACATCCAGAGCCTTGAGGAACTCAGAGAGAATCTCATCCATACCCAGAGTCCTGCTGCCTTAGAGCTTTTTAACTACCTCTGCAAATGGGCAGACCAATCCCAAAGTCTCCTGACTCAGCTTCCTTTAAAGTAAGCTTGGCTAACCTGTATTCCGCTAACTAAAATATTAGCTTTGTTAACACTAAACCTCTAAACAAGTAAAAATAAAATAAAATTGTAAAAAATTGGCGGAAGCTAACAACACCCATCAGCCCTCAGTGACTAGAGAGACCTGTTGCCCTGAGATCCCACATCATGAAGGTCCTACAGAGACTTCTGTTGGCCCACCTGACTAAACAGACAAGCACATATCAGGACCCACTGCAGTTTGCTTATCGGCGTGGACTTGGAGTTCAAGATGCCATCATACACCTGCTTCAGCAAACTCACTGTCATCTAGAAAAGGCAGACAGCACTATGAGAGTCAAATGCTGGTGAAGGTTCTCAGTCATCCAGGACATGATCAATTCAAAAAACTTTCAATACAAAAACAACTGGACTTTATTTGTAACAGAAGACTTTTCACTCTTCATCCGAGGAGCTTTCGCAATTCAAAGAGCAGAGTGTGGGGTTCAGGTTATAAAGGCTGAGGGAGATAAGATACACACATACTGTACATGTGTATATTGACAAATCACACCTTGAAGAGCGAAACATCTGTTATAAATAAAGTCCCGTTGTTTTTGTATTGAAAGTTTTTTGAACTGTGAGAGTCATGTTCTTTGATGTCTCCAGTGCATTTAACACAATCCAGCCTGTTTGCTTTGTCAGAAACTCCAGAAGACTCAGGTGGAGGCCTCAACAATCACCTGGATCAAAGACTACCTGACAAACAGACCACAGTTTGTGAGACTGAAGGGTTGTTTGTCTAACCAGGTGGTTAGTAGCTCAGGAGCACCACAGGAGACTGTACTCTCACCGTTCCTTTTCACTCTGTACACCTCAGATTTCCAGTACAAAACAGACTCCTGTCATCTGCAGAAATATTCAGATGACTCTCCAGTGGTCAGGTGTATCAGAGATGGACAAGAAGCTGAGTACAGGGAACTGGTGGACCGCTTTGTGGCATGGTGTGGAAACAATCATCTCATCTTGAATGTGAACAAAACAAAGAAGATTATTCTAAAAAAGCTAAGTCTGGTCCTCTGGACATTCAAAAAACAAAACAAAGAAGATTATTCTAAAAAAGCTAAGTCTGGTCCTCTGGACATTCAAAAAACAAAACAAAGCAACAACAAAAAAATGTGTAGAAACGTTTCGTCTTTCGTCCGAAAGACTTCCTCAGTCTGAGATGCTGAATTCAGCTCAGTCTTATAAATAGCACCCTCTCACAGTGGATCAACCAGTTGGCTGATGACAGCCTGAAACCAGCTGCTCACATGATCAAGGAGGACCATCAGCCTAACGATGGATCGTTAGCGCCCTGATGGTTGTTTGCTATTCACAGAGGGCTGAGTGATACTAGCAATAACAGCATTGTAAGAGGAGGACAGTTGAATCCGGAGGTCTCCAGAAGAAGATGATTGTAGAGTTCAAGAGAAACAGGGACAGGTCCAACCCTATTTCCATCATGGGAGAAGAAGTGGAGGTGGTGGAGAAGTATAAATACCTTGGGGTTTACCTAGACAACAGACTGAACTGGAGATGCAACAGTGAAGCGTCTACAAGAAGGGACAGAGCAGACTGTACTTTTTGAAGAAACTTAAGCCATTTTTAGTAATAAAGGCAGTCGTGTGTAACAATGAATTTTTGAAATTTTTGTATACCCAATATTCAATCCCTTCTAAACAACAAAACAATTCTCTAGCTATAATTCAAAACATGCATATTTCAAGTGGCTTTTCATCACTATAAATACAAATGTCATTATTTTAAATTTACTATTTAACCTGAACATTGTCTTGTATATTTGTTGTTTAAATTTAATCACCCATCAGCTTTTTCAGCTTAATGTCCAAACCAAATCCTGTGATATGCAGCTGAAAAATAGTAACACTTTTGAATTTGGTTATTGTTAGATAGAAATAGAAATGTTTCTAATATTTGCTCATTTAAAGGAAGTCAATATCTGATTCTCTGCTTGATGATTCATAAACCAGTTCATTTAAGTTTGTTTATTGGTTTCAACTTGTTTTTTTCCCCTCTTAAAGAACACATGAGCAGCAAAAATAGGGTTAAAATACTAAAAATTCTTCCACAGCCCCATTAGTGCTAGGAAAGTCGAGCAGTGTAACAGAGGGGTGTTGGTGGAAAAAAAGAAAAAGCTGAGCAGACAATTCTTCTAGGAGGAGGAAGGGGTGGGGGGACAATAGTTATCCTGATCGGGCGGCTCAATGACAACCTCCAGATTCCCACAGAATATTGTGGGATTTAAAATATTCATGATGCTCATTTTGAAGGCCTCGGGCAGTGTGATGATGTGTGGGTTCAGTGCTCGCACAAGCACCTTTAGTCTCTTTTCAATCATCGCCTTACCTCTGCATTCACAGCAGGCGCCCACCTCCTTCTGCCCCCGACGGTGGTGTGACAAAGTGTTTCATGCGGAGCGAGTAAAATTCACAAACGGAGCAGAAAGTTGTATTTTTTTATTTTGCCTGTGATGGGGTGGGGTGTGACGATGGAGGAGCAGTGGAGCATGACTCATTTCTGCAGCAGGATACAGTATGGATGCATGTTATATGTAGGACATGAGGCTTGTGGAACAGCAGGGGGAAATCTGGAGGGAGTGCTTGGTAATAACAGCAGCTTCATCTGTTCTCTCTGCTGCTGCTGCTGCATGTTGAGCTGGACTTGAGGAATAATAGGTGAGAGTGATGTAAATGGAAAGAGGTGGGCTTTTAGCAAGTGACGCAAATGCAACGTTGGTTGTGGGGTTGTGATGCGATGTTGGGGGGTAAGAATAGAAAAGAAGGTGTTGCCGGTGGCTGCTCCGGTGCAGCTTGTCCCTTGTTAGTGCAGTCTGTCTGCGTGCAGCATGTAGTTTATGGAAGAGGGCGGATCAGCAGCAGCAACATCACCACGTTAACTGAGTAAGTATTTCCGACAAAGATGCAGCTTCTGTGTTCCTGTGCTTCTACCTCATACGTCAGAATCTTACTCTTTGTCTGCCTTCACCTGGCCTCCTCTCTCCAGCTGGGTTTTTGTTTCCCTCATTGCTGCATCCATGTTACTTTTAGATTGCCATCAGCAAGTGTGCACTTTTCACAGATCTACATGATGTGTTCGACACACTGCTTGGCTTATCTTGACACTGATCACTACTCTGTTGTGAGAACAGTGCAGGTATAGCTGAGTGACACAAAATGGCAACAGAAAGAAACACTTTCTGCAAGTACCGGTACATTCAACCACTGACTTTACTTTTGCTTAAGAGTGTTGCTCTGAGGGAAAGGCCTTAAGTTTCATCTGGGTTATGATGTGCTGATTCAGGTGCCTGCAAACAGAAAAATAATAATAAAGCAAGTTGCATTAGTGTTCTTTGTGTATTATCCAAATATCAAAATGACTGCCTACTAGTGCAGTATATGGAATGAAGTAGATTTTAGTTTTTAACAGACGTCCATTTTCTGGGTTAGCTGTGTGTCTCTGAAAATCAAGTTTGTTACTTTTCAGATACTGGTGAAGATTCTCAGTCATCCAGGACATGATAAAATCAGAAAGTGTTCAATACAAAAAAAACTGGACTTTATTTGTTACAGAAAACGTTTCACCCTTTATCCAAAGGGCTATGAAAAAGCTCTTTGGATAGAGGGTGAAACGTTTTCTGTAACAAATAAAGTCCAGTTGTTTTTGTATTGAACGCTTTTTCTGATTTTACTTTTTAGAAACTATTGAAGGGGTTACTGTGAACTTTTACAGACTTTTCAACACCAAAGAACTGCCTCAAACTTTTGCTTTAGTACTTTTGACCTAAGAATGGGTAGTCCCTAGCCTGGTTTAAACCAGACCCTTGTCCTTCACTTCGCTAATTGAGCGGAGCTGTGCAGGAAGGCGAGGGCCAGGCTAGGTAGTCCCTTCAGTTACTGTAACTTTCTCAGTTAATATTGTCTGAACATTGCTTTTGATCAACATTGTTATCACTAGCATATCAAATTCAAGCAATCTTCTCAGAAGATGCAAATCAACAACAACAAATGGTCTGTTTGTTTGCTAAAGGGTGAGATACACTAGAGCGTTCTCACAATACGCCTATACGCAACGTACGTACGCCAAGGCAAAAGCGTAGCCCCGCGTAGCCCCTCAGGGCATGTACGCGCAAAGCTTTTTTTTTTACGTCCGCGTGCGCGATGCGCGGTGTCTGACCATAAACTTCCCCGGCGCCGGACTGTTTTGTATGTTACACAAATGAAATAAATTCCCCTTCTTTATCGCTGATCGGGCCTTTTCTTTTGTTTTTTTGCCTAAAGTCAAGTAATCACTTCTTCCTCCGTTCACTCCATGAATGAAATGAATGAATTCAGGTCCTACCTGGGTGCGCGATGTTTTAAATATCCCTGGTGGGCTGTGTGCTGCAGGAAAAGCACTCCCTGTTATTATTTTTATTTCTGAGAGAACTTTTTATAACATATATAGTAGAAACACCGCATGAACACCGCCGCGGTCTTCAGCGAGCTACATGAGCTGACTGAGAAAGCTGTCAATCATTTCAGTAGGCGTGTCAGCAAGTGACCAATCAGCGAGCTCAGTTGAGTCCCCTCCGTGCGCAGCTGCTCATATTACAACAAGGAGAACGCGAGCGTTTGAAAGCTGATAGTTTATGAAGTATAGCAGCAAAACACATGCGCACAAAATGCACGCGTAGAGTGGCGTACCTGAGGACGCTCAGGTGTATTTCAGGCTTAAGGTGCTAACTGAGGTGGTGGAATCAGATTGACTTTAAAATATTTTTTAATCAGCTAATCAGTTGTAGATTTATATCCAATGATTACTTTCTGAGAATGTCATTAAATTCCATTGATGGTTCATGAGATACTGTATTTAGCTGAGAAACACACACACACACACAGATGTAGGCATAGGGAGAACCTTTCACAAAAGCCCTCTTCAGGTGTCTTTCATGAGGTTTTCTTTGTGTTCATTTTACTCTTCAACATATTCAGGACTGGGTTGCAGTGATTAACCAGACCTGCTTCTCCTCAGCTGGATTATCCATTCATCATTTCCTATGAGAGCAGAGCTCATCCACATTGAAATGTTTCTTTGTGAATGTGCAAGTTTTTTTTATTGTTTCAGCCTTGAATCCACACTGAAACAGTACCCGGTACTTATAGGAACTCTCAAAATTGTATTACCGGTATTTGAAAACGGTGTCCTAGAGTAAAAGCATCTTGTGTTTTCACCTAGACAGCCAAAAAAACATCTTCTTGAAAATGATAGCCCGACCTATAATCTAACCTACAACCAGTGGCCCTAACCCTTGTTTATCGTGGTGGTTATGTTCCGGATACCTGGTGATAAGTGAAAAACCACAAAGTAGGAATGCTATATTTATTTTAGTATTTATATATTTTAAGGCTTTATAAACCCTTCCCACACTCTTGCAATGTTCTAAATTCTTTAACAACATATGTACTTCACGGTACTGCAAAACTTTACTCACCAGCTCTGCAGAACAGCAGCTCGGTTCCGATCCGGCTCGGTTCCAGTTCGGCAGACCTTCCCTGCAGCAACAAAGCCCACAATGTTCTAAACTCTTAAACCTACATAGTTTTAAGCACCGTTGAGCACCAAGACGCTTTTAGAGAGAGCCGGACCTTCATATAGCCAGTACAAAACCAAACAATGGTCCCGATCGAGTCCAAATCCGAATGAAAAAGTCCCAGTGAGCTCTGGAGAAAATACTGGACCTCCAAGCAACACCTCCTCGCTCGAGAGGCCTCATGGACCAGCAAGCAGCACTCAGAATGACCGATGAGGCTGGAGGTCCGGTTCTGGTCCAATTCCCGGTCGGTTCCGTAGAGCTCTGCGTCCATTGAGTGCTGAAGTCCCTATGAATAAGGACTGAACTTTTTCGGATCAGATCAAAACTTTCCCTCCATTTCAGCAGAAAGCAACGGCTGAAAGCACTGTTGGCTTCTGGGTTGTGTAGTCCTTTTGAAAGGCTTGTAAAGAGAAAATTACAAAATAGTGGCACCTGTCCGAAGTTTTCTTTCTTATTTTTTATTTTTTGGTTAACTTTTTACTGTATCATGTACTGTTCCAATCACGTGAGTAGTATTTTAAAGTTCACAATCATGTGTCGTGTACATTTTTTTCTTCTCGTGTACAATCTTACCGGTACAGTACTTTGAAAAACTGCAAAAGTGTGAGCCCGCAAAAGGCAAACTGCGAAGCAGAGAAGGACTACTTTATTTTCATTTAGCAACCAGGGTGTAAGCTTTTTGTGCATGCTTCAATCTCTCTCTTTATTATTTTTTGTATTTTATAGTGTTACATTACCACATACAGCAACCCCTCGAGTTACGTCAGGGATAGGGACCTACGTGTGTGACTTAGGTCGATTTTGTCGTACCTCGCGGACCAAAAACACATGCCTGTCGTAGGTCCGCGTTTCTGACATAGGTCGCGGTTATACCGCTAACGGAGCGCCGCACACATATTTAATGGCATGAGACTGAACAAGCAGACATACTAAGGCCATAAACACGCACAGAACTGCACAATAAATAAAAAATATAATGTCTTACTTTGAGCCGGTGGCCCCGACTGCCAGGCGGACATTTGCGGCGAGCTCCCGGCCGCAGATGGATCCTCCGCGGCATGTCGGCTCGGTGTCTTCGCCTGTGTTAGCTGCTTTGTTAGCTGCTGTCGTTAGCATGTCGGGCGGCGTTGTGGCCGCCGATCGCGGGGCGATCCGCGGCTGCTCCTCCGGACCTGAGACGTCCACAGAGTTGACCGAGTGTTTCCAGCTCATTTATCCGTATGAGGCAACCCTGATCGGGCACACGGAGCCAGCTGACAGTAGCCTCCGGAGCTCCATTGACCGCAGTACAGTTGTAAAATGGCAACCGGAAGTGGCGAGCGGAAACCGGAAGTTGCGTAAATACGATTAATTTCTTATCAAAACGTAAAATTAATAATTATACTTTATTTATAAAGCCATTTAAAACAACCACAGCTGCAACAAAGTGCTATACACATGAAATTAATAACTTTT
>JBBPBX010015437.1:19137-49467 GCA_038048925.1 Garcialebias charrua | reverse complement strand
TAGACCAACATGGCACCTGTGTGGAATTCAATCACAGTGTCATTATAGTTGTTGAGTGAAGGACTTAGAGGTTTGTTACACAGCATCAAACTACATCATGAAGACCAAGGAATCCACCAGATAAGTCAAAGATAAACTTGTTGAGCAGTCTAAAGCAGGATTTGGTGATAAAACAATATCCCAAGCTTTGAATGCCACAAAGCTCTTGTTCAGTTTGTCTTTTGAAAACAGAAAGAGTGTAGCACGCCACATCCGAAATTCTGCTAAGACATGGCTGTCCATCTAAACTGGCAGTCAGACAAGGAGAGCAGTAATCTAAGATGCAGCCAAAAAACTAATGGTAACTCAGGAGTACCAGCAGAGATGCACAGCTCAGGTGGGATGATTTGTCAACAGAATAAATAACTTGTGAACTCCTGCAATATTGAAAGAAAGAAAAAAAGTGGATATGCATGTGGAGGATGGTGCTCTGCTCAGATCAAAATATAATAGAATAATTAGGCCTTAATACAAAACACAATGTACTTATATGAAAGAAAACTACACATCACTTCATATATGCAGATCTGAATATAAAACATGGTGGTGGCAGAATCATTGTGTGGGATGCTTTTCTTCAGTCAGAAAAGGGAAACTGGGCTTGTTCACCATCTAACAGGACAACAACCCAAAACATCCAGCCAGAGCTACAATGGAATGGGTTAGATCCAAACAAATTCCTGTGTTAAAATGGCCCAGTCAAAGTCCAGATCTAAATTCACTTGAGGATCTGTTGTAAGACTTGAACAGTCTTTAGGTATTCAAAGCTGGTAGAACAAACCCCAAAAGACTTGCTGCCTGAATTATAGAAACATGTGGTTCTACAAAGATTCAGGGGGACTGAATACAAATTCAGACCACACTTTTCACATTTTAATTTGTACTATTTTCCTTCCACCACAGTTATCCACTATTTTGTGTGGTTTGTCATAAAAATCCTAATAAAGTACCTTGATGTTTGTGGTTGTGACAAGAGTATGTGATGTATGATTGTTTCATAGAAGTATATTTAAAAAAACTAGCCCAAAGCCATTGTCAACATATAAATAAAAAGTTGGGCCAAAAAAACTTGGTTATTGCATATATAAAAAAGAAAGACTTTGTGAATAAAAGAATGAAATTACTTTCTAGTCTTTGTACTGAAATGTGTCTTTAGCATCTTTGTAAAGCGTTCATAATACATATTAATGGCTTCAGTATAATAAAAGCCCATTAATAACAACAAACCTGAAACCAAGACTGCACTCGCTGCATTTTATACAAATTCTGACCTTTCTGACTGTTTTTAATGTAACAGAAAGTGGCAAAGGGAAAATTCTGAAAGCATTATTTCATAGGACAACAAACAAGGCCGGGGCTGCAGAGGAGCAGCCACCGGACAGAAGTAATATTCAGGGGAGCAGCTTTCCCCAAAGGGGCCAGATAAAATTAAATAGTGGACCGTCGTGTTGCGGGGCCAGGAAGGAAAGGTCAGCGCATGACAAAAGTTGCTTGAGGGATTTCACTGACCAAAACAGAAGGTCATGAAAGTGTTGGCGCAGAACAATGCTCTTCCTCAGGTGAATGAAAGCCTCCCTCCCTGCTTGCTGCAGAACGGCTGGTTTACACAGAGGCATGTATGGGACATGGGCTGGGACTGATTTAACATTGTTGCTGGTCAGCAAAATACAGGAACACTTATACAGTACATTAAACAGAAATACAAACATTGTCATTGTAAGCACAGAGACGTATATGAGCTTCTTACATGGAACATGGACTTCTCTGTCTTCCCCAGGGCTTCCTGGGACGTGCCTGGAAAACGTCTAAGGAGGCGTTCAGGAGGCAACCTAATCAGACACCTGAACCACCTTCAATGACTCTTTCGACATGAAGGAGCAGCAAATCTATTCCCTCTGGATGACGGAGCTCCTCACTCTATCTCTAAGGCTGAGCCTGCCCAACCTACAAAGGAAGCCAATTTTGGTCACTTTTATCTGGGATCTCGTTCTTTTGGTCATGATCTAAACCGTATAACCATAGGTGAGGGTAAGAACGTAGCTAGACCAGTAAACTGAGAGCTCAATTCAACTCTTTCTTCACCAGAACTGAGACGTCCAGATACTTGAATTTCTCCACCTGAGGCAAAGGCTCCCCACAACCCAAAGGGACATTCCACCTGTTCCAGTCAAGAACCATGGCCATATAGAGGAACTCACTTTTTTCCCAGCTGCTTCACACTAAGCTGTGAACCACCCCAGTGCATACTGAAGGTCTTTGCCTGAAGATGCCAACAGAACCACATCATCCATATAAAGTAGAGATGAGACCCTGAGGTTCCCAAACCAGACACCCTCCTCTTCACAACTCCATCTTGTGATCCCATCAATGAACAACACAAACAGGATCAGAAACAAGGGACAGTCCTGGCAGAGTCCAACCCACACTGCAAACAAACTCGACTTTGTGCCAAGAAAGCAGACACAGCTCCTGCTTTGGTTATACAGGGACTGGATCGATCTTAAAAGTAATAATAATAATAATAATAATCATTTTATTTAAAAGCGCCTTTCAGGACACCCAAGGACACTTAACAAACCAATACAGTTCAAACATTATCAGTGACAAATTGAAATATAAAATACATAAAGATTATAAAATGCAAAATAATAAAAATACATTTAGTAAAGTTAATGATAAGCTAGTCTAAAGAGATGTGTTTTCAGGGCTGTCTTGAACAGAGAAAGGGAGGTGGTGTTTCGAAGGTCTGGCGGTAGAGCGTTCCAGAGGTGAGGGGCAGAGCAGGTGAAGGCCCTGCTCCCCATGGTGGAGAGGCGGGCAGAGGGTACATGGAGATGTAGCGAAGAGGAGGATCTGAGAGAGCGTGATGGGATGGAGATTTGTAGGAGGTCAGATAGATAAGGAGGGGCAAGGTTGTGGATAGATTTGAACGTGAGGTAGAATTTTGAAGATGATGCGTGATTTAACCGGGAGCCAGTGGAGCTGCTGCAGGACAGGAGTGATGTGGTTATAGTAGGAGGTTTGAGTGATGACACGGGCAGCTGAGTTCTGGACCATCTGTAACTTGTGGAGAGATTTGTTGGGGAGGCCGTAGAGAAGGGAGTTGCAGTAATCGATACGGGAAGTCACAAGACTGTGCACCAGGATGGCTGTGGAGCGGGGTGTGAGAGAAGGACGGAGACGGTTAATATTACGGAGGTGGAAATAGGCAGACCGAGTAATATTGTTGATGTGTGAAGTGAAGGAGAGAGTGGTGTCGAGGATGACACCGAGGCTCTTGACCTGAGGGGAGGGGGATAGCAGAGAGTTGTTAAGGGGGACGAGAAGATGTTCTGATTTTGAAATAGAGTTTTTGGTACCAACAAGAATGATTTCTGTTTTGTTGCTGTTTAGTTGAAGGAAATTGTTAGAAAACCAGTGATTTAGCTCATTGAGACAGTCGGTGAGGATGGAGGGTGGGTGGTATGAGAAATTTAGCCAGTGATTTAGCTCATTGAGACAGTCGGTGAGGATGGAGGGTGGGTGGAGTTTGGTTTTGATGACAAGTAGAGCTGTGTGTCATCAGCATAACAGTGGAAATGGACGCCGTATTTGCGGAAGATGTGACCTAGAGGAAGGAGGTAAATGATGAAGAGGAGGGGTCCGAGGACAGAGCCTTGGGGGACACCCGTGGAGACAGGGGAAGACTGGGAGCGGAAGGATTTAAGCTGAATGAATTGAGTGCGGTCAGAGAGATAGGAGTTGAACCAGTCTAACGGGGTACCTGAGATGCCAATGGAGGTTAGTCTGTTGAGGAGGATAGAATGACAGATGGTGTCGAAGGCAGAGCTTAGATCAAGAAGAATGAGGATGGACAGAAGACCAGAGTCAGCAGCAAGAAGAAGGTCGTTAGTAATTTTTACTAGAGCTGTTTCGGTGCTATGGTGGGGGCGAAAGTAACCCAGATACCGTATACTCCTGCAGCACTCCCCACAGAATGCCTCAAGGGACACGATCACAATCCTTCTCCAGATCCACAAAACACATGTAGACCAGAAAGACAAATTTCCATTGCCCCCTTAGCAACTCCACAAGGGTAAAGATCTGGTCTACTGTTCCACGACCAGGATGGAAGACACACTGTTCCTCCTGAATCTGAGGTTTGACAAATCGGTCAGAGCCTCCTTTACAACACCCGTGGATAAACTTTCTCAGGGAGGGCGAAAAGTGTGATAGTTGGAACACGCTCTCTAGTCACCCTTTTTAAAAATGAGAATCACCACCCTGTTCTGCCACTCTGTAGGCATTGTCCCAGTCTTCCAAGCCACATTGAAGAGACGTGTCAACTACAACAGCCCCACAGCATCCAGAGCCTTCAGCAACTTTGAGCAAATCTCATCCACCCTAGGCGCCCTGCCACCGAAGTGCTTTTGGACTACCTCGGTGATCTCTGCCATGGTAATGGACTTGTCTTCCCCCACTCTGCCTCCTCAAAGGTGGACATGGTGGGTGGATTAAGGATATCCTCAAAGAGCTCCTTCCACTGCTCAATGATATCTTCAGTTCGAGTCAGCAGTTCCCCACCCAAACCAAGCACAACCTGTGATGGTGTCTACTTTCTTTTCCTGAGTTGTTGAAATGTTTGGCAGAACTTCCTTGAGGCCAACATAAAGTCCTTCTCTGTCGCCTCCTTGAACTCCTCCCATGCCTGAGTTTTTGCTTCCACAACCACCAAAGATGCAGTCCTTCTGGCCTTTTACCTGTCAAAAGCTGCAGGAGTCCTCCAGGACAAACAAGTCCTGAAGGCCTCCTTCTTCACCATGATGGCCTCCATCACCACTTGTATCCAGCAATTCTTTGGTTGCCACCGAGACAGGCACCAGTGACCTTCAGGCCATAGACCCTGAAAGCCGCAACTGCAACTAAACATACCTTATTTCTGATAGAATAAGGCAAATGAGTCAATTGTGGAAACCAATGTGCAGTTTAACAAAGAAACACCTTGAAAAATATATTTTAATAATAAAAACAAAACAAGGGAAAACTATCATGAACTAGGACCCTAGTTTCTTTCTGATAACTTTCCAAGGGAACTTAGTGTTTGCTTTGGTAAGTCCGTGTTTTTACATAAACTTGTGCATCATGAACAAAATGTGAAACAAAAAGCCCTGAGACACTATTTCCATCCAAACTTTACCTAAAACAACACATTTGCTTCCAGCCATTTTTTGTGGGTGCAACATTAGCTTTGCAGATGCATGATCTGGGGGAGATGTACAAATGTCTTTACAGGCACGCACTATCCAGCTCAACACACTCGTGTGAGGTGAGACAGTCTGAGTGACTGAAGATGTGAAATGCATGTCAGCCTTGGCCAGAAGACTGAAAACAAAGCAGATGTTTGCTGCCCCTGCCAGCTGTTGAGAACAACTTTAAAGAAGCTGCACATCAGTGGGTATTAGCGTTAGAGAGTCATCTCGTCTGAACCAGCAAACATTTCAGAACTTTCATCCATTGAGAAGATGTCTGTTTTATTCCACAGTTATTACGGCATTTTCTGACGTAAAACGTTTATTAGATCTGTCGTTCCTATGATGTGTGATGAAAACTTCAAAAGTTTATGTTTAACTAAGAAAATGTTGCAGAAGGTGTCATTTTGACTGAATATAACAGCTGTCTCGGGTTATTTGCTAAGAAAGGTTATTTACTAAAAAGGCCAATTGAATTTCCACAGACATGGACACATTATTTCTTGCCAGTAGATACTAATGAAGCCTGCTGAGCACAATAACTCATTAATATTATTACAGATTACCCTGTAATGAATTGACAGAATGAACAAAAGAATGTTCTGGCCCCGGTGTGACCAGTCTCTTATCTAACCTTTACAGGTCCAAACAGCTGACGACACAAGAGACACCGAGAGGCTTTTGGTGCAGAACAAAACAGCCCTGTAATATTCAGCAAAGATTAAAAGGGCTGTAACCAAGTTAGTTTTACAGATCAAAGTTAAACATTGTTCTTTAAATTTGGTATTTTACATACTCAGTAATATCAAAAATATATAGTTTATGCTTGCAGGAGTATATTTATTTAATAGACATAGCTCCAAAATTTGGTGGTCAACAGGTGCAAACACACAGCAAATGGTGATATGCATAACTCAAAAACATACAAACATGCAAAAAATAAAAATAAAAATGCAAACAAAAGCAAATGCAAACACAAAAACACACGCAAACACAAAAAGACATGCAAACACAAAAACACGCAAACACAAAATCACATGCTAGCATACTAAAAAACAAACTCAAACACAAAAATTTAAATGCAAACACAAAAACTATGCAAACACAAGAAAACACATGCAAACACAAAAAAAATAAAATGCAAACACAAAAAGCAAATGCAAACACACAAAAAACATACAAACACAAAAACACATGCTAACACACAAAAAAATCTCAAACACAAAAATGTAAATGAAAACATAAAAGATATGCAAACACAAGAAAACACATGCAAACACAAAAAAATCAAATGCAAACAAAAACCCATGCAAACACAAAGACACATGCAAACACAAAAACACATGCTAGCATACTAAAAAACAAACCCAAACACAAAAATTAAAATGCAAACACTAAAAATATGCAAACACAAGAAAACACATGCAAACACAAAAAGCAAATGCAAACACATAAAAAACATACAAACACAATAATAATAATAATAATGAATTCCATTTATAATGTACTTTTCATTAATAAAAATCTCAAAGTGCTAAACACAAAAACTCATGCTAACACAGAAAAAAAAAACCTCAAACACAAAAATTCTAATGCAAGCCTAAACTTTATAAAAAAATTTTTTTTTAAATAAAACAAAAAAACAGAAGCATTTTGTTAGCAATCTAACTGATACCTTCAGGGTTTTTTTTTTAACTAAATTTTTTAGATTATTAACATTACACAACCAAAAGAGTCTTTGTGTCTGAAAGCAAAGTTCAGAGAAATAAATACTGCACATGTGCCATTTATCATGTTCTTCATGTTCCCTCGTCCTTAAATGTTCTCAGATGCTCATGTGTTTCTTGGTGCACCTCACTTCAGTCATGTTACGGATCGGCCTTGTTCCTAAGATCCACTGAGTGGATCTGTGTACACAATGAGAAGTTGAACTGATGCACTCATAAAAGCCCAAATGGAGCAAAGATTTGGGGCCATTCATGTAGGTTGAGAGAATAAAATGCAATTAGTTAAAACAAGACAAATTACTGAGTCATACTACGGTAGCTGATACAGGAGCTGACAAAGAATGATTTTCAGTGCACTCCTTTACTACTTTTCTCATATCTACGAACATACACAAACTGGATGCTCCCTCTGTAATGAATCCGCTGCTCACAATAAGCTTATTGCAGAAGGAGAATGTTTGAATTGAAAATTGTTGGTTGACAAAAGAACATTTTTGAGAATCGTCAGTAATATTACTAAATATCAATGTGTGTGTGTGGGCGTGTTTATTTATTTTAGCGTTAATCAATCTTAGCCAACACAAAAATAGCTGTAACATTCTCAGTTTTACAGATACTGAGTTAAAGATTAGTTGAAAGCCGTCACATCTCATAAAACACCAAACAGTCTAAAACTGCTTTAACTAACTTATTGACCCTTCTCCTCGTGTGGTGAGCTCAGTTTAAAACACGAGAGGCGGCAGGCAATATCCGATCTGTCAAGAAACGTTGGGTGTTTAAATATCAGCGTTTCTGCCAGCAGGATGAATGTTCTATAGTCAGCACAGTGCAGGTGTGTTTTCATGAATCTGCATGCTCATTCAGAGGGACGGGGGGGGGGCTGCAACGCCTCAATGAGAGCAGTGTCTCTCTGAATAAAAGTCATTATTGTACACAAGGAGATGCATAAACCAGCAAAACAGCAGCAAAGCAGAGACCTAAAGAGAGAAGGAAAAGTTATATGTTAAGAAAAAGCAGGAATTTGTAAGAGAAAGTAGCTTTTGTGTGATTTATTTAAAAATTGACACATTTTCTGTTGTTTAATGACAAATTTACACTCGTTTTAAAGACTCTGTGAGCAGAAACAAGCAGGTGTTTTCTGCTTTAAATGCATGTACTGTATGCTGCAAACCAGGGGCGATTCTAGAACCTGACATTTTTATTGTTATTATTATTATTTTATTATTAACTTTTATTTAACCAGGCAAATCAGATAAAGGTTCAAAATAGTTCACAGCCAAAAATCATACACGAAATGAAGGATTTGGAAAAATTCTAATAAATCCAGAAGAGGATAATTTCAAGTAATCTGGTTATATTGGCACAAAGTTCTATTCAATAGTCTATTAAACGGAAGTTTGTGAGTATGACTATGACAGAAAACACTGAACCTAAAGTCTATAACTTCGATGATTTGATTGATCNTAGTCTATTAAACGGAAGTTTATGAGTATCTTTGACAGAAAACACTGAACCTAAAGTCTATAACTTTGATGATTTGATTGATCCGGGATTCTTTCCTACAATAGAGGAATGCGATTATTACAATGACAAACAATTTCATGATATCTCTCAATCAAAAACTGGTTTGTCACTAATTCATTTCAACTGCAGAAGTATCAATGCCAATTTTTCTAAGATAACCGATTATTTAATGAAATTAAATAGAACATTCTCGATAATAGCTTTATCAGAAACATGGCTAAACAATGATAATACCGATATTTTCCACATCAATGATTATGAACTATATACGATGAACAGAAATCACTCAAGAGGTGGTGGTGTAGCTTTATTTGTACACAAAACAATAAACTGTAAACTAAGCAACAAAATGACAATAATTGAGGAAAACATAATTGAAATGATAACAATTGAAATATTAAATAATAACGGAAGAAATATTATCATAAGTTGTGTGTACCGACCACCTACCTTAAATATTGATTTATTTTCGGATAAGATTGTTGAACTATTAAATAAGAACTGTAATAAAACAATTTTTTTATGTGGCGACTTTAATGTCGATTTGGCAAAAAAAAAAAAACACAGAATCTAACAATATAAATACATTTAGAAATTCAATGCAATCTTTAAATCTTTATCCACTAATTTCTAAGCCTACAAGAATCACAGCTCATAGCGCAACATTAATAGATAATATTTTTACGAATACGACAAATGGGGATGTATTCGGTGGTATATTGATGAGCGATCTTAGTGATCATCTACCAATCTTTACATTTTATCAAAAGTATCAATCTATTCCACTTACAATTCCAAAAAAGAAATCATTTATAATAAATACATCAAAGAAAGCATTAGATAAATTAAAGGATGATCTAACTAAACAAAACTGGGAAAGTGTATATGTTAATGATGTAAATAAATCATACGATGTGTTCATGAATATTTTAGAAGCATTATATAAAAAAAACTGTGTAGTGAAAACTTACACTACAAAGAATCATGTAGACCAACAGTGGATGACAAAAGGTTTAAAAAATGCTTGTAAAAAGAAAAACTATTTGTATTCATGCTTCCTAAAATGTAGAACAAAGGAAGCTGAAGATAAGTACAAACAATACAAAAATAAATTGGTTGGGATTATAAGAAAACGGAAGAAAGATTATTACAGTGAATTGTTGAATAAAAGTAATGGGGACATGAGGGCGACGTGGAAAGTTGTGAATGGTGTGATAAATAAACATAAGGTAAACAATGGTATTTCACAGAACTTTAAAATAAATAATACGGAAACAAATGACAAAAATGAAATTGTTAATGGTTTTAATTAGCCTGGTTGATACCAGACCCATGTCCTTCACTTCGCTTTGTACTAGGGTCTGGCATCTCTCCCATAGACAGCGATTTCTCCGTTAGATTTTTGAATGGACCAATCAGAGAACAGAAGGCGGAGTTTTGTTAGTTTAGCCTGGCGAGGTCCAGGCTATTCAGATAAAAAGCTCAGAAACCACTCGGTGGATATTTTTTCTGCTACCAGTGTGTAATTATATGTCTCTAATTTACTGACTGTTGGCCTAGATGAAACATTTGAGATAAAATTCGATTTTTTATCATTTATTTTCGTAGCGCACCCGAGGCTGTTTGGAAAATGTCAAACCGAAACTATTTAAATCCAGCAGATTTGACCATTTCGTGAATTGATTTAGGAACTGTTAAGCTCAGGAACACTTCTGATATAACGTCAGCTAAGAAATATATTTTTTATCAGCAGAGAAATAATAGTTTACCTTGTTTTATTGAAAATTCCTTCGTGGCGGCAGCCATTTTGAATGACGACGTCAGTCGACGTCGTTCAAAACTCCGCCTTCTGCTCTCTGATTGCTCAGGAACACTTCTGATATAACGTTAGCTAAGAAATACATTTTTTATCAGCAGAGAAATAATAGTTTTTTACCTTGTTTTATTGAAAATTCCTTCGTGGCGGCAGCCATTTTGAATGACGACGTCAGTCGACGTCGTTCAAAACTCCGCCTTCTGTTCTCTGATTGGTCCGGTCAAAAATCTACCGGAGATATCCTTGTCTATGGGACAAGTCCCAGACCCAGCAGTGAAGGGAAATGAGAATTGAGCGGAGCTGCGTAGGAATGGCGAGGGCCAGGCTAGGTTTTAATCAGTATTTTGTCAATGTCGGAACTAACCTTGCAGCTACGATCCCAGTAGTGAAAAATAAGATGAACCATTTGATCAAGGATTGTTCTGACAATAATATTTCTGAAGGAAACTAATAATGACGAGATATTGAAAGTGGTTAGTAATTGTATAGAAAAAAAATCCAAAGATTGTTTGAATATGGACATGTCACTTGTGAAAAATATTTTAAATTATGTGATTGAACCGTTCA
Organism: Garcialebias charrua; assembly: GCA_038048925.1. NCBI lineage: Eukaryota > Metazoa > Chordata > Actinopteri > Cyprinodontiformes > Rivulidae > Garcialebias > Garcialebias charrua. The sequence goes on along the minus strand of JBBPBX010015437.1, from coordinate 38,566 downwards.
CTTACATCTGTAATTTGTCGTTTACAACTGGCGTATTTCCAGATGGTATGAAGGTAGCTAAAGTGGTACCGTTTTTCAAAACCGGTGACGAATGCGAATTTAATAATTATAGACCAATATCACTATTACCACAGTTTTCTAAAATCTTGGAGAAATTATTCTTTATTAGATTAGATAAATTCATGGAACAACACAACATTATCACGAATAATCAATATGGTTTTAGAAGTGGTCATTCTACATCAATGGCACTTTGGATTTTGTGAATTGGACGCTCCTGCAGTTGAAAAGCCATTTGGTGTGGACGTACCATTAGCCTTGTCACACCCAGACGCTCACCTAGCTTCCCAATACATGTCTCTCTAGGGGGATAGGTCCTCGTGACTGAATGAGGCTACAGGTGACCCCCGAGGTACGAACGAGTTAGGGACCTAAGAACGGTTCGCAGCTCGATTCTGCCGTAGCTAGGGGGTGAAAATTATTATTATTTTTTTAATTATCATGCTAACGGAGCGCGCGCACACATTTAAGCATGTACAGTAGTGTACTGTAATGTTAAACAAAATGGATGGATTTTGTTGAACAAGTATCTACTGCTATTGACCAACAACAATATTGTGTTAGTGTTTTTGTTGACTTAAAAAAAGCATTTGACACTGTTAATCATAGCATTCTCCTTAACAAACTACACAAATATGGATTAAGAGGTTTAGCCCTAAATTGGGTGTGTAGTTACTTAGACAACAGAAAACAATATGTGCAATTGGACGATGTGAAATCAGAGCAATGTACGGTTACGTGTGGGGTACCTCAGGGATCCATTCTCGGGCCGAAATTATTCATTTTGTATGTTAATGATATAGTTAAAGTGTCTAATTTCATGAAATGCATTCTTTTTGCTGATGACACAACTTTTTTCTTTTTTGGAAAATATATCAATGAATTACTGGATTTATTGATGAATGAGTTTCTAAAGATTCAAAATTGGTTTGGACTTAATAAATTGTCATTAAATTTGGAGAAAACAAACTACATGATATTTAGTAATAAAAAACAATCAATATTCCATTTCTGATCGGTAACTCATTGATTCAAAGAGTCAGTGAGGTAAAATTCTTGGGTGTAGTTATTGATGATAAGCTCTCATGGAAACAACACATCAATTTGGTCAAAACAAAAATATCCAAATCAATTGCAGTATTTTATAAAGTTAGATATCTATTTAATGATAAAGCATTGTATCTATTGTATAATTCAATTGCTGTGCCACATCTGATTTATTGTATAAATGTATGGGGCAAAGCTTGTAAAACCAACACATTCCCTCTTTTTATTTTTCAGAAAAAATTACAAGAGTTATGACAAGAAAACATTACTGCCACCCATCTAATGAATTGTTTTGTCAAATGAATCTACTGAAATGTTGTGATTTAGTAGATTATAACATTTTGCAACTTATGTACTGTATAGAGCTCATAATTGTATGTTACCTTCAAACATCCAAATGTACTTTGTCAAAAGAGCTAGCAACTATAATCTCAAGGGAAAATATATTTTTGTCAAACAGAAATTCAGAACAAGTTTAAAGGGAAGATCTACTGTGATACAGGGTGTTGGACTGTGGAATAATTTAAAGTCAGATTTTAAGGAAGCCAAATCGATTCATGTCTTTAAGAAACGTGTTAAAGTTGATTTGTTGAACAAATATAAATGACTGTATTGAGTATATATATAAACGAGTTGTTTACTTGTTTAGTTATTATAGAGCACTTAGTTTGTATTAGATGAAAAAAGGAGCAGATTTAACAAGATATTTTCTTCATCTGCTACCTTTCATTTTATGTTTTTTCTTTTCATTTTTTATATATTTATGTTATTTGTTGTATTTTATTCTTATAAAAAAAATGATGCAAGAAGAGGGCCACCTGCATCATGAAGGACCCCACACACCCAGCACACACATTTTTTTGCCCCACTCCCCTCAGGAAGGAGGTTAAGTAGCATTAAGTGTAGAACCACTAGACTGAGGAACAGCTTCTACCCTGAGGCTGTTAGACTCATGAATATCTAACCAGAAAAATCACTGTAAAACCACTTTAACTGGAGTTATGTGACTTATCTGTGCTGCTGATTTCTTACCTTTTGCTGCTGTATTCATACCCATCTGCTCACACAGACTCATGTTCAGGCTGCTGTTTAACACGCTGTATTATTTTACAGTATTATTGTTCAGCATATATCAGATCCTTGTATACGGTTTCTTTCTTTCTTTCTTTTTTTGTAATTTATATTTTTGCTAATTTTGGGTGTAACTGGGACTTTGACCACACCATTTCAATTTCTAGTTCACAATTTCATATAATGCTTGAGTGAATTTCTGAATTTCAAATGTTACCGATTGAGATTACAACAAAATAAACATTTTATGTTTAACTATTTGTTTTCTGCTATAGTAAAAAATCATCCATTATGTCCCCCTTGTTCCTAATCAGGGGCAAGGTGGGGGCTGGAGCCTATCTCAGCTGTCTTTGGCACCTTCACCTTTGGGTGAAGACAGGGGACAGTCTGGACAGGCCTCCAGTCCATCACAGGGACACAGACAAAGAGATAAACAACCATTCACACTCCCAGACACCTGGAGCAAAGAGTCAAACAAACGAGCCCCAAACGGGATTCAAACTGAGAACTCAAGCTCTCGATTGAGAGTTCTAATCACGAATTATCAATAATTTAATTTATCATATCTGCCATGATAAATCGTTATAGATCATTTTTGCGAGGAGTCCTTAATAGTCATTGTCATGCATTCATATACTGTACAGTATATGTAAATTTATCATTATTGATAATGTACAGTACTATAATTAAAGGTTAGTTGTGCAAGTTTATGTTTTTATCAGAGAAGTAGCTCTTGGTGTCACTCAGTCCCACTGGAGTAGCGTGGCCAGACAGCATCGGATGGATGTGTGTAGAAGGACTGTTGTTGTGAAGAAGAGAAAAAGAGTAAAATCAGAGAAGAAGACTGAAGAAGACACCAGAAGACTGGTGGAAGACGAGGACGAATGCCGTGAGGAGTTCAGAGAGGAGCTGTTAAAGGCTCTGGGTGGTGCGAAAGAGCTTCAAGATAACTGGGCTACTACAGCAACAGGAACTAGAAAGTTCTGGAGAAACTTTTGACGGGGACTGCCAGGCTGCAGTCAATTTAAATTCTTGATCTGATAGTAAAAGGTGTTGGAGTTCACTCTCAGCTACCACTATACAAAAATTCAGCTGAATAGCTCTAAAAATGGCTCAGTTACAGGCAATTTTGTGCTTGGTGAGGTAGCTGTGGAAGCCATCTTGGATCAAAATGGCTCCAGAACTTAATCAGTTCTAAACATTTATCTGATGGTTACTTTCTGTGAGTTTTAAACAAATCCAACAGTGAGTTTGTGTTTTCTGCAGGGGCCTGTTCATATGTCACGTGACTTGACAGCAGCAGTTAGTGTGTGGAGTGTTCTCTCATTCATTTCCTATGAAGAATTTAGGTGTCTTGTTTCCACAGCTATACCTCAGAAAACACAAAATTGACTGTAACTGATACATTTTTAGAGTATTCAGTTGAATTTTTGTATAGTGGTACCTCACGAGGCTGGTAGCTGAGAGTGAACCCCAACACCTTTTACTATCAGATCAAGAATTTAAATTGGCAGCAGCCTGGCAGTCCCCGTCAAAGTTTCTCCAGGAACTTTCTAGTTTTCATTTTGCTTGTCTGAGGCAGCACAGATTGACGGGTCTTGGAAAGTGGAGAGAACAATTTTATCCATCACCAGTCACAGTGGCAGAGCCAGGGGGTGGCCAACGGTGCCCTTGGCTACCATAGATGAATCTTTATCCACCCCAAGGGTCACCCTTATCATATGCTTTCTAGTTTTTGTATTACTGAAAAGTATACAGTATTCTCGAAAGGAATCTTTCTTACACCTGGAAAAAGAAAATCGTTACCGCACTTATTTTTTAAGTTATCATGCTCACGACATACACAGAAGGATGGACGCAGGGTATTTCAAATTCACCCGCTTCACTTCATGACGGGGAAAAAAAGAAGGATATATGGTCAAATGTAAATCTACTTTGTGAGAAATTAAATTATTTTTACTATTGTCTGTATTAATACCAACAAACTACAAACATGTAACTGATTTTCCATAAATTTTCTATGAACTGACATCTGATTTATTGAAGCTTTTTAAATTTCGTCTGAAACCAGAGTGTAAACTATCATGTGCTCACTCTGCTGCAAGGAAGCAGTCCTCTAAAGGGCTGCTAGGACACTCCAGAGGAGGATGGTTCACGCAGTTGGGAAGCACAGGAGGAAAGTTCTTGCCGTGCTTCCTAGAGGAAAGAGATTCTTGAAGGAAGTCTATCTCACTGTCTTTGTGAGGGACTGCTTCCTGCTGGATGGCCTCCACGTCCAGCTGCTCCTCCAGGTCTGCATGAAGGAAGGAAATGCATGAAAGTGATTCAGGCAACAATGGTAGATTGTGTACAGTCAATGGACATCATACCATCATAAACCTCCAGCATTGCAGAGCAGGAGATGGTACCAAAGGAGTTGACGACAACACATTTGAACAGGCCTGAGTCTTCAGGGAAGGCCTCGGTTATCACCAGGGTACCCAGCTCCTCTGCACAAACACACACCATAATTACAGAAATACACTTTCTGCTGTGGCTGGAGCATTTGTCTAAAAATTAAAATGTAGGTAAGAAAAAACTAGTCTACGAAGAACATTTTCTCTTTTTTCTACTATTGTGTCAGTCAGTCTGTGTTTGGGACTCACCTGGCACTGAGGCAGAACTGACCTCTAAAGAAAGACAAAAAGAGGCATTTTGTGCATGAACACATAATTTGAAATGAAAACATTTAGATATGAATGAAGATACTATAAAAACCAAGTTGCAATAAATAAAGGAGTTTTACAAAAGTCAAGTTTGTACAGTATGAGTGAGTCTGACAATCATTGTATCACCAGGTGTTTTACTATATTCATGCAGAGGTTGACATCTTGCATAAACACTTTATGGGTATAGAACATTTTCAAATGAAAAACTGTGACAGTGAATTAGTTTTAGTTAATTGAAGAGCAAGTTTTTTTTGTTATGAAATGATCTTTTTGCTGTGATGTTATTAAAATAATTTCTAGTGATACAAGTTATCACTTGTTTCAATACATTGAGTGTAAAGTGCCATCTGCAAATGTTCTTGCTTATGTCACACTGATTTGGGGGGTAGCAGTTGAAGCCTGTACCTCACGAGGCTGTTTTTTGTTATCAAATACAAAGTAGATGAAGACATAAAATTGCCTTAAAAAACTGTAACGTTCACTTGGGGTCGCACTAAACTGGTATATACATGTGCAGCAAATGTTGGTCTCTTCTTGTAAATGGAGTCAGTGTGCTGTGAGAAGCTTGTATCTATCTCTGTGCCCAGATACTTAAAAGAGTCCACCTGCTCCACCTGCTGGTCCAGGATGATCAGTGGTTGAAACTAGGGCTCTGGTGTTTAAGCCCAACCCCCACAGCACAGCTCCTTTGTTTTTTAAATGTTCAGCTCCAACAAGTTAAGAGAACATGAGAAGAAGACCGTGGACTGTCAGCTGATAGTGATACAGAGCATCAGGTCCAGTCAGGTGTGCCACAAGAGCCGTTTCATCTGCATATCTATTCCTTCATTTGCATTAATTTGTGTAAATTAAGAAGAGAATAGGATGAAGGCAACAAAGTTCATACTCAATCATCCAGGTACCAAATCAAATAATGGTCAGTCAGGTCATCTGGACAGTTCCCTTTCAGTTCTGTCTCTCGGTGCAACATACTTGCTATGGGAATTGCGCCCCCGCGTGATTACCTGAAGGAATACAATCACGCCTTTTACGGCAGGGGGCGTCACCCCGCGTCAGAGGTACCGCCTTTCAGGTACTTAAGTGACTGACGCCCCCTCCATCTTTCTCTTTTTGCCCTTCACCTCGCTGAAACACCTGAACATCGCGGGACCTCTCTGTTGTCGCGTCGCTTGACTGAGGTGAGCTTGCTCCCTGCACTGAGCGTACAGAGAGAATTTTCCTGCGTACTACTGGGCTGGCAAAAGCTAGTCCAGCATTTTTCTACTTACCCGAAGTTTTCTTCTCTCCCGCAGCTTCGCTCGACGACGCTAACTGCGTCACAATTTTCTGCTAATCCAACTAGCAGTCTACTAGCGAAAGCAAGACGACGGAGAAGACGGCTTCGAACAAAAGGAAACTAGGACCAACTTCTACTCTTCTCGTCTCCGGACATGGCTCCCGAGAAAGGAAAACGGAGGACAAAGAAGAAGAAAACCAGGACGGCGAGTCCTCACTCGCGTCCATGCCCCAGCGGCTGCGGCTACTCCCTTTCGGGGACGGACACCCACGAAGCCTGTCCTGTCTGCCTAGGGATCCTGCATGCGAGGAAAGCGCTGGAATCCCCCGACTCCTGCCCCCCACTGTCGTCGAATGACGGCCACAGTGAGGAAACACCGCATGGACACGTTGGCCAAATCTATGGCAAGGACCGCGGCAATGAAGGTCGCACATCGCACTAACCTGCCTGCTCCAGAACAGGAACCTGAAAACGTGGACCTGGAGTGCAGTGGCCAGGTCGGAGAGGAAAACGTGTCGGACTCTTCTCTTGCCATCGAAGACTCGACGCCAAAAGTGTCCGACATAGACGCCGACTATGGTGACAAGGGAGAAACCACTCACTCCTCCCAGAACCTGGCGCAGAACCTTCCGGAACCGGACTTGTCGGTGCCTGCCCTGTTCGACCTGTGCCATAGGGCCGCTGACGCCCTGTAGGTCATGTGGCCGGACCCCATGCCTCGCCAACAGGCTACGAGGCTGGCGGGAAACTATTTCTACGCGAAGCAACCGACAACGTCGCAGAAAATGCCAATTTTTCCGGACTTTCTAACGGAACTCAAATGCTCCTGGGCAGAACCCAAGGCTCCCATCATGCTACCATTGTCCCGACTCTTGGATGTCGCGGGAATGGAGGCTCTGGGCCTTGCCAGCGCACCCCCAATAGAGGAGTCTCTGGCGGCTCACCTGGCCCCCACAGCCACGGGGATGAAACCAACGCTGCCCAGCAAAGTTTGTCGCGCCTCAGAGAAACAACTCGAGAGGTGTTACAAGGCCTAAGGCCTCGCGGCTCGTGCAATGAACACGTCGAGCATGGTACAGGCCTACCTGGCAGAAAAACTACAGGATATCCAGCTAACAAAGGACGAGCAAGCCAATACCAAGGCCATAGAGGAGGCCCGCCGTGCCTCCGACCTCGTGCTCAGCATGATGGGGACAGTAGCTATTTCCCAGGGTAAAGCAATGGCAGAAATAGTTGTCGCCCAGCGCCATCTTTGGCTAACACTGTCAGACCTCCCGGAAAACCAAAGGTCCGCCTTCCTACAGCACACAATCGAGTCGATGGGACTCTTCGGAAGAGCCCTGGAACGTGTCCAGATAAGGCTGGATCAAAGACGCAAACAAGCGGATGCCCTCCGTAAGGGTTTGCCAAGGAAAAAATGTGCCCCACCAACGGAAAACACGCGTGGTCTCCCACAAAAGAGACCCGCTGGGGACTATGAGGCTTCGCAGTACCGTCCGAATGCTGCTTCGACCTCTTCCTACAGAAACCAGTTCCAGACCTGATGAACCAGGACGAACTGATGATTTTACAGGTTCGTCCGCCCACGAGGTACGGGAACCTAACTTTCTGGTCCCAGTCTCTGCTCGTAGAGAATCACGAGGAGCTGGTGACATGTGTGCGCCCACCAAACATGACTCGCCTACATTATGTGTAAACAAAACAGACACTGTTTCAGACATGTACAAAAATAAAAGTACCAAAGCACAGACTGCCCTGGTTCTTGACTTGAGTCCCATTTTTATAAAACCCAGACCTCACGGTCGAACTATGAACCACAGCAAGATACACGAGATTCGCCGAATACGGCCTGATCTCGCGATATCTTCTGTTGGGCCGAGCAACCTGCTCGAAAGGGTACGAGAAGGGTCAAAGGTCACTCCCTCAGACCTGAAACACAAGGAGCTACAATTCAACATGCCATCCAGGCTCAGCGCGCATGCCCAGGCTTGGGAGGCTTGTCTGTCAAATGATTGGGTCATGACAACAATACGTCACAAGCTCAAGTTGCAGTTCTCAAAGAGACCGCCCCGTTTCTCAGGGGTGTTGGAATCTAAGATCAACCCTGCACGTGTGCACGTGCTAAGGGAGGAAGTTTCAACGATGCTGAAAAAGGGAGTGATTAGTTTGGTCTCAGGATGCAAACTACGCTCCGGACTCTGTAGCAAGTACTTTCTGGTGCTCAAAAAGGACCGTTCCTTGAGACCAATTCTGGATCTCAGGACTCTCAATAAAATAATTAAAACTTTCAAGTTCAGGATGCTTACACTGCGGCAAGTTCTCCAGTCTGTGAGACCAGGAGACTACGCATGTACAATGGATTTGAAAGATGCCTATTTCCATATAGGTATGTGGAAGAGACACAGAAAGTTCCTCCGTTTTGCATTTGAAGGTAACGCTTATGAATTCAAAGCTTTACCCTTTGGTTTAAAGACTGCTCCGCATACATTTACTAAATGTCTGGATGCTACCCTGACCCCTCTTAGGAATCAAGGACTCAGGGTCTTGAATTACCTGGATAACCTGCTAATTCTGGCTGGAAGCAGAGAGCAGGCGCTGTATCACTCCCTTGAGGTGATCTCTCACCTGGAGTCTCTCGGTTTTGCCATAAACCTACAGAAAAGTGATCTGACTCCGTCACGGGTTACCGTATTTCTGGGTGTACAGATTGACACTGTCCAATACAGAGCATGGCTCTCGAAGGAGAGAGTCTCCTCCATTCGCCATTGCCTGGGAAGATTTAAACTAAACCAACGGGTCCCTATGAAAACCTGCCAACGCCTGTTGGGCCTCTTGGCGGCAGCCATTCCCTGTGTGGCACATGCATTATTGAAAATGCAGGCCATACAGGTATGGTTTAACCAACAAATACAACCCGCTCTGCCCAAACAAGCAGAAAAGGTTAAAATAGACCCAGAGTGTCTAAAGGCCCTGGGACCTTGGAGAGATCCGTCCGTTTTCACGGAAGGGGTCTCACTGGGAAAGGTGTTGTCCCGTGTAGTCATCACGACGGACGTCTCAAAAACAGGATGGGGAGCGATCTGCAGGAACCAGAACGCCCGCGGCCTTTGGAACAAGCAGGAAGACAAATTACATATTAACTTCCTGGAATTACTGGCCGTATTCCTGTCATTAAAATACTTCTTCAGTAAAGGTCTGGTTGCCGGACATCATCCATCCATCCATCCATTTTCGTCCGCTTATCCGGGGTCGGGTCACGGGGGTAGCAACCTAAGTAGGGAGGCCCAGACTTCCCTCTCCCCAGCCACATGGAGCAGCTCCTCTGGGGGAATCCCAAGGCGTTCCCAGGCCAGCCGAGAAACATAGTCCCTCCAGCGTGTCCTGGGTCTTCCTCTGGGCCTCCTCCCGGTGGGACATGCCCGGAACACCTCACCAGGGAGGCGTCCAGGAGGCATCCTAACCAGATGCCCGAGCCACCTCAACTGGCTCCTCTCGATGTGGAGAAGCAGCGGCTCTACTCCGAGTCCCTCCCGGATGACTGAGCTTCTCACCCTATCTCTAAGGGAGAGTCCAGACACCCTGCGGAGAAAACTCATTTCAGCCGCTTGTATCCGAGATCTCGTTCTTTCGGTCACAACCCAAAGCTCATGACCATAGATGAGGGTGGGAACGTAGATCGATCGGTGCCTTCAACTTTTTCTGTTCCTAAGTGAGGACAGGAGCAGGAGGAAATGAAGAGAGATCAAAGTCCAGACTTCTGGGGTTCAGAGTCAAGACCTTAGGGACATACATAGGATTAGGCCTTGGGGTAACCTTTGACCCGTCCGGGGCAAACCTGGTACACATTGGGTGCACGGACAGAGCATGGAGGTCGCCCACACGTTTCGCCGAGCACAGAGCCAGTAGCAGAGCGGTCTTATAAGATAGTAAATCTATCTTAATGTCGCTTAGTGGTTCAAATGGGGGTCAAAGAGAGCCCCCAAAACCAGACTGAGATCCCATCCAGGGGTCAAGATCCTGCTGGGGGGTCTCTCTCCTCAGCACGCCCTTCATGAATCTTATTATGAGCGGGTGCGCGCCAGGCGTCCTGCTCCCCCAGCCCTCGTGGCAAGCTGAAATTGCTGATAAAAACACCTTAATGGTTGAGAAAGAACAACCTTTCTCCAGGAGGTCCTGAAGAAAAGTGAGAAGCTGGACCAAGTCACAAGAATAAGAAACAATATTTCTTTCCATGCACCAAGCTTCAAAAATACGCCACTTTTGGGCGTAGAGAGACTGTTGACACAGCTCGGGCGTTTTGAATGGTATTTACCACATTCTCGGCTAGGCCTGAGGCTACCAGTTTGTCCCTCTCAGCCACCAAGCTGAAATTTGCCACAGTTCTGGGCATGAACAACGAGGCTGTCCCTTACGGTGACGTGGCGGGTCCTTGGAAGGGAGCAGGGACCTCATGTATCAATGATGCGTACACACAAAAACCGTGCGTACGTCACTATCCACGCAAAACTCCGTATGTATCAAAACAGAACTGAACGTGGATATGTGCGCATTCCCACGCCAGCCCCAGAGCAGGCGTACGCACGTTTCTGTGGTTTGTGTTCCTTTGGCGACACCTACAGGTGATTCTGGAAACTGTTCATGATGGGGTAATAATGATTATTTCCACCCAAACACACATGATGAACAATTATTACATCCACATGGACGCAATCAGAATACAACCTGCAAAAAATATAAAAAACAGAAAGACTGAATAGTTCTGCACAGCTTAAATTCTTGTTTTTTGTTCATTTTTAGCTGTTTTAGCAGTTGAAGAACGTGATGCATGATGGGACAAGACGACATTCCTCTGTTGCAGGGTATATTTAAATGAAAACAACGTTTGTCTTTATTTTTAATTCATTCCAGATTTAAAGAACACAAGAAAACTATTTAAAAAAAAAACCCACAAGAAATCCTCTTTTGCCTTCATTTCATGTATTGTTTCATTTCATGTTGTTCATTCTAAATAGTTTTCTTGTGTTCTTTAAATCTGGAATGAATTTAAAAAAAAACGTTGCACCATGCGGGATACGAACTCATGATCTTTGGGACGAAAGGCAGGCACACTACCCACTAACCTATTTAGGCATGTTAGAATAGCTTGGTCAACTCTTCATTTAAAAGTGGACGGTTTGTTGTACGCTGAGCGTGCCAAACAAAACCTTTTTCCGTGCCTCTCTACGTCACTCAGAAGTGTCTCCAGTTCACAGTCCGTGAAGTTACTCTTTTTTCCACGTTTTGACATGATTTGCAATAGAGCAAAGACGACATTCCTCTGGTGCAGGGCATATTTAAATGTATTCGCATATTTATATGGAGGCGTGTCAAAGGCGGAGTCGGCCACTCTCTCATGTGCGCTCAATTCCACGTTGATTGTGATGTACAAAAGGAATGTGCGTGGATACCGGCGTATGCACAGTTTGATACATCTGGATTTTTTTGTGCGTACGCAGATTTCTGGATTTGACCGTGCGGCACTTTTCACTAAGAAATCCACGCAAGTCTTTGTACATGAGGCCCCAGGTGGCAAAGCCAGCTCAACCTCAAAGGCCCTGGCGTCCGTGACCCCTTGAGGGCCAACCAGGTTAGGGAGAGGGCCCTCCTGCAAACTTGTCACCATACCACCCTGATCAAGAGTGTTGGGAGGCAGAAGCAATCCGCTGTCTCCGTTGGGCAAAAGCAGAACAGAATGTCTGCTCTTCCTCTTTTTGTGGAAAGTCACGGTCCGGGGTGGTGGGGGCAGATTTTGCATGCGGGCAGACCTCTTGACCCCAGCCCGTATCACAGTTGGGTCTGGTTAACTGGCCTCCGGCCCCGCCATTACCCTGGAGCTTGATGAAACTCCAGGGAGCTTGATGAAACTCCAGGGAGCTGTGTTTCACCTGATGGGTGGGTGTCGTTTAAGAGCAGAACCGATTCAGTAAAACGAGTGTGGTCACACGTTGCAGGATCATTGCCTGAGCAGGGTGTGTCGCTCATGGAGGATAAGGGGACAGTTTCATCATGAGAACATGAAGCTGTTCGAGACAACCCTCTCTGTTGAACAGTTTTAAGTTTGGCTGGTGACATAAAGTCCAGTCCCCTTCGATTAAAGGGAAGAGGAGTCTGATCCAGCCCTGGTGTCATTCATGCTTTACATTGATTGCTTACACACACTGCAACGTAATCACCGTTTCTTTTGTGAACGTGTGAGACTGGTTCGGGCCTGCGGGCCATGGTCGTGACCCCCCCGTCACCTACTGCTCGAGTCTGTTGAATAGGAGCTGGTGGGTAGGAAGGTACGTTGTCATGGTTACCAGGTTCTGTCGGCGCGCTCCCCTGGAGCGCGGACGTGTCACAGGTTTGTTTGATTTGTGTATTTCCGACCCCGTTGTTTATAATGGGGCGAGGGCTGAAACAAGTGAACCCCCTCACCTGTCTCTGTGAGGACTGACGGGCCTTTTTGCAGACGCCTCTGGCTCTGTCTGCTGCAGATAGACCTGAAGCCCCCTGCTGGGGCTTATTGATTGGGCTAACACCCCGTGAGCGGCGAGGGAGGGAGGGATGATGGCCCCCGCCCTTTTACATCGGCTGGAAGAACAGAGGGAGACTGTGTTGCTGATGTTACTGTGGGTTTTTTTGTGTTTTTTTGAGTCAATAAACAGAGAGGCACTGTTTTTTTAACTTTATTCGTGCTTATGTGCAAAGACATATGAGTTCCCGTGGCTCAACGAGGCTAGCCTGTATAAATAAAGGTTGAATGAATGAATGAATGTCACTCACAGTAGAACAGATATGATTCGTGCAGAAAACAAAGCCACCAGCTTTTTGTACTGTGTTACAAACAAAGTCTGGACATGTAAAGGTCATTTCCCGTACCACGTGGTCGGGTGATCCTGTAAAGTTAAGCAGAGGGCCTGGTTCATCAGGCACGCTTCTGTCTGGCGTCCCGGTTCGCCGAGGAGGTCCTATGTCAGACCGCTTGGTGGGGAACAACTCTGTTTTTACTCCAGGCATGTTCGGCCCGAGGTGGGTTCGGAGGTGTTCTCTGCCGATGCTCGCCCTCGTATGCCGGCCGCTTCTACGGTGGGACACGTGTGGCTGAACGGTGTCGAGGTTGCGCGTGTCTGCTCCCAGCTGACTCCCTGGGGGGGGGGCAAAAGCTCTTCTGGGGATGCCTTCCTGGAGAGCCTCTGCCTGTTTGCGCCTCTGGTCCAGCCCGGTCTGAATTCAATCCAGCGCCTTCCCGAACAATCCTGTTGGCTCTATCGAGTGGTAGAGAAAAATAATTCTTTGTCCCTCCGGGAGGTCAGTTAGGGTCATCCACAGATGGCGATGACCACCTCAGCCATGCCTCTGCCGTGTGCAATAGCTGCTGTCCCCATCATGCGGAGCACAAAGTCTGTTGCCCTGCGGGCTTCTTCCAGCACGTCGGCGGCAGCTTGCTTGTCCGTTGTTACCTGGAGCTCCTGCAGTTTTTCAGCCAGGTACGCCTACATCATGGCGTTTGCGTTCATTGTGCGTGCCGCAAGGCCCTGAGCCCTGTAGCACTTCTCGAGTAGAGAAGCTGAGGCTCAACAGGCTTTGCTGGGCAGAGTTGGTTTCGTCCCGAATGACCTGGGAGCCAAATGAGACACCAGCATGTCCTCCATCTGTGGCACGCTGGCTATTCCCGCCGCCTCCATCCCATCCACATCGAGGAACTGTGAGAGGGGCAGCAGCATGGGAGCCCTTGGCTCAGGCCAGGTGCGAGTCAGCTCCGTGAGGAAATCCAGAAAGATGGGCAATCTTTGCCTCATGGTGGACTACTGCTTTGTGTAAAAATAATTTCCTGCCAACCTCGTGACTTGTTGACGGGGTGGAGGTTCTGACCACGGAATGTGTAGCGCGTCCGCCGCACTGCGACACAAGTCGAACAGAGCGGGGATCAAAATGTCAGTCTCCGAGAGCACAGGTGCTGGGGTGCGAGAGAGGTCTCCCTCCTGTTCGTCGTACTCAATGTTGCCGTCGTCCACAGAGAATTCACCTGAGGCTGAAATCGAGATTTCGTCCTCGTTCATCAAGCCTCGAGTGTCGAAGTCGGCCGTTAAGTCCCTGATGGGAGCCAGCATATCTGGGCTGTCGCCCCATTCGACTCGGGTGCTGTCCTCCAGCGCCATGCTCTCAAGCTCCGGCGTGGGAGTAAGAGGCTCAGTAGTTTCCAGGCCTGTTGGCACCGCAGCAACGCCCATGGCTTTGTCGACGAAGTCCGCCCGGCGCCTCCTCACCGCCTCCAGCATCTGGCTGCAGTGTGGGCAAGAATCGGGTGCATCCAGTGCCATGTTCGCGTTCAGCATTCCCAGGCAGACAGGACAGGCCTCGTGGGTGTCTGTCGCCGAGAGGGAAAAACCGCATCCACTAGGGCAGGCGCGCGAGGTTGGGCTCGCCGTCCTGCTAGCCTTCTTCGGAAGTCTTGGCTTTCGCTTTCCTTTCTCTGGAGGCATGTCCGAGAGAAGACGAGCGAGTCCTTCCAAAATTCTTTTCCGAGACGTGTCCTCCTTTGGGTCGCTTTCGCTGGCTAGCCTGCTACAAAATTAGCAGAGGTAGCGGTGTGACGCAGTTAGCGCCGTCGAGCGAAGCAGTCTACGGAGAGAGGAGAAGAAAAAACTTTGGAGTTAAGAGAAAAGTGCCGGACTAGCTTTCGCTAGCCCAGCAATACGCAGGATGAATTCGCTAGCCCAGCAATATGCAGGATGAATCCCTGTATAGGGATTAAGCTCACCTCTGGTCGAGCGATGAAACAACAGAGAAGTCCCGCAAAGAGAAGTTCAGGTTTAGCGAGGTGAAGGGCAATAAGAGAAAGTGGGATGGGCGTCCGCATCAAATACCCATTGGGCGGGGTCTCTGGCGTGACGCTGACGCCCCGGCCGTAAAGGCGTGAGTGTATTCCTTCAGGTAATCGCGCGGGGGCGCAATTCCCATGGTGATATGTTGCACCGAGTGACCGACTGATAAGGGAACCATCTTATCTCCAGCAAACTGGTTGGTCTACTTAAGGAGTTTACTGCTTGGTGGGGAAACAGTTTACAGTACTTGGAACTTCTCAGACTGATGGAGCCCTCCAGATAGACAGTAAAAAGTCTCTAGGGAAAAAAAAGAAAGAAACTGTCCATATGACCTGACTCAGCGTTATTGGAAGAGAATAGGAGATAAAACGCGTCCTTGTAGTTGTCACGTATTTAAAGTCAATTAATTTAATAAAAAACTAATTAATTTAATAAAAAACCTGTGAGGTGAGGGGTCAGACAAAATGTGATTCAGTAACCCTTACATTCGAGAAACCAAGAGCCTTGACTGCTAGGGTGTTATCCTGTAGCCAGGTCTAAGGCCTTGTCTGCAAGCACTTCTTGACTGAGCTACATGGGAAAACATTCACTGGTTTTAGGCACTTGATGCTCTTGTATTTAATGTAAATTTCCAACATGTGTTTAGAACCCACTAAAACATTTAAACATGAATACCTAGCTCTGGCTTCATATTCACCTGTGTGTAATTCCAACCACACTCAAACGCACTCACTCTTACGCAGAATCCTAAAATGGTCCGAGTCCAGTATTTGCTCATTCTCTCTGTACCATATGACCTGCAGAGGAGGGGTCCCCCTCAGTCTGCACTCTAGGACCACAAGTTGACCCTTCACTGCAGACACATCATGGAGGCACTGGGATAGGACAAGATGAGAGGAGGAGGAGGAAAGAACAGAGGGAAAAGTAGGTCAGATTGATGTTACATCAAAGTCTTTTTTTAATAAATGTGTAAAAGTGCTTCATGAAAGGTTTTGTTTTACCTTGACGAAAGTGGGAGCCACTCCATTTCCTGAATACTGCTGCTTATAGAAAGGACTCTGAGTCTGAATAGAAACACAGACATAGTATTTAATCAAGCTTATTGCCATTCTAATTATTTACTTATTTGCGTGAGGGCTGTTGCACCTGAATGATACATTTACTGATTTAAATGGGAAGTTTACACAAGTTAAACTGATAAGTGAATGTAAGCGACTCATTGCAGCATGTAGTTGCACTCTGAGGTGGAGCTGGAGGAGCGTACCTGAGTGGAGGATGCAAAAGAGGAGGAGGAGATGGTCAGAGACATGGTGCTGCTTGTCTTCTGCACCCTCTGTACCCTGCATGTGATTATATTGTGACATAAGCACAGCTGTTGATGCTTACAGTTTTCTGCGTTTGTGTATTTGACTTACTGATCCATGTTTCAGGTGCTCAGTCTGTGCCACGTCCTGCTAAAATATAGGCAGATTGTCAGACATGACCTCCTTATCCTTGCAACGGCAGTCAAAATTTTATTAAAGGGAGACTTTTCACATTTTCAGGCTGTTAATGATTTATTTGAACCAGTATTTCTATAGGGTAGAATTTCTTTAATTTCCTTTATCTTTCTAACTCATTGAGATTAAAACTCTTATTTGCAAGTGTCCTGGCAAAAACTGGAAACAAAACATAAAGTTTCATAAAATAAACATTAACAACAACAAGCAGAATTTTAAATAATAATAATAATAATAATAAAAAAACATAAAATCCACCTTCAAACAGGCAACATTTTTAAATGACCAACATTTTTCTATTCATATTAGACAAACGACCAGATGTTTGATTCTGGAAATCTTTTTAAGAAATTGTTAAATGTGTTGAACAAAACACATTCCTTAAGTTTTTGACTAGAATGAAGTTAACTCTTGATCAACCAGGCAACAAACTGAGCAAAGTGAACATCCTCTGGTCAATTAGTGATTTACTGTATTAAATGTCATGTGCACCAGATCTTGAGCTTTGTTTAAAAAAAAAAAAAAACTTTTCGTGTTAATTAATTCATGTATTGTTGTTTGCCTTGAAGTTTTCATATATTAGGTACTACGATTATTTTTACAATGTTAATAAAATGTTAGAATATTTTTCCTTGAGACTTTTTTCTTAAGTACGAGTTGTGAGCAATAGATGAAACAAAGAAAATGAAACTGTAAATTGTGAGAAAATCTTGTTTAATGCTGCACAGCAATTCTCAGAGACAATAACTCAACACTCTATGACACATCAAATAAAAAAAACAATAAAAAAACATTAATCTAATCTTTTTCTTTTTTCCCACCAAAATGGTTCTTGTAAAGGTCACAAGAAAATTACATTTATAATCAGATGTGCTTAGAACTCTGGTCTTCAGCACAAAAGGTGGTGGAGACAGCAGGGTGCAGGGACATTTCATCTCCCTACACTGTGCAGCTCTGGCTCTTATGTTTCCTGTTTCTGATGCACCAGTGCACAAATGATGCAGAAGGCTGCTGCTGCATCCTGGTGTCCTGCAGATCATAAAGACATTTCCACACGAACTTCAACTGTCTGAAAGTTTGCTCAATTCCACCTAGTTCCAGTCTTTAGGACCCTAAGTTAATCAAAGAGTGTGCAAAAGTAGAAACAAACAAAACAAACACACACACACGCTCACGCACACACACACACACACACATATATTTATATATATATATATATATATATATACTGTATTTTTGACGTCATCGCTGGAGCAACAGGGCAAGAGCTGAACTCCAGCTGTAAAGCAACATAAAACAAAAAATATATATATATCTGGCACGAACTGAACATCGCGGACGAACTGAAGAGTCGCCACCAGAAGCCACGAGCTGAGCTGACCGATTTTGAATCCTTGATTGGAGGGGGTCGAGCGCGGATCTGTGAGCTTGTGTCTCAAGCCACAGGCTAGGCTGGCTAGCCGACCTGAAGCCGCCTCGACCAGAGAAGGCTGAACGCTGCACGGACTGAAAAGCCGTTGACAGGTATCGTGTGCAGACCTCAGAGTGCAGACCGAAGGAGGCTGAGCGCTGTGCAAGTACCGGTGTACCGCTGTCGGGAGCTACGAGCTGGGCTAGCATCGGCTAGCATCGGAGCTACGTGCTGTGCTAACTGAGCTAGCATCCGAGCTACTGTAACCGGAGGAAGCCGAGCACGTGAGCGAACCGAGGGACCGCCGCCTGGAGATTCGAGCTGGGCCGAGCGCCGTGAGCGAACCGAGGGACCGCCGCCTGGAGCTGGGCTGGCGTCGGAGCTGCGCCTGGAGCTACGTGCTGTGCTAACTGGGCTAACATCGGAGCTGCGGAGACCGGAGGAGGCCAAGCACCGTGAGTGAACCGTAGGACCGCCGTCTAAGCCGGGCTAATGAGCAAACCTCTTCGGACAACAGATCTGATTGCTGCAGGCTGCTGAAACCGTGAGTTCTGATCTAATAACTGCTGATCTGGGTGCTGCACTGCTAGGCCACAGCCACCATCGTTAGGCCTGTGAGCCTCGTGGAAGGGGCACGTGGTTCAGCAAACTAACCAGAGACCTGCTACCATTAGATTACAGACTCTGTAAGTATGACGAGAGGTAAAGGACCAAAGTCACCAGACTCGAAGGGAAACCACTCAACAGAAATGCAAGACTTTAAAACAGAAATGCAAGACTTTAAAAATTCACTCAACTTTATGGGTGAACAAATAGAAAAATTATCAGCAAAAATGGATTCCCAGGTCGGTCTGGTTAATGAAATAAGACAACTGAAAGAACTGATAGTTAGCAAAAACAATAAAATTGCTGAACTGGAACAAAAAATAGATGACTTAGAACAATACACAAAGCAAGACAACTTGGTGATCTCAGGACTTGATGTTAGTAAGTGTCGGACATATGCAAGAACTCTCACTAACAAAGACCCAACTGAGAATGCATCTCAGGAAGAACAACAGACTCTGGAGGAGCATGTAGTTTCTTTTTTTCAGGGCATGAACTTTGACATAGGCCATGAGGACATTTCGTTCTGTCACACCCTGCCCAGTAAATCACAAAAATTCGGGCCGTCAGTATGCAAGCAAAAAAAATCTGCGGGGAACAAAAATTTACATAAATGGTATATGGAGCTTATTTATATAGCGCTTTCCAGCCCCCTGTGAGGAGCCCCAAAGCGCTTTACAATACCAGCCATCCACCCATTCATTCAGACATTCATACACCGGTAGTGGTAGCCTGCCTTGCAAGGCGCCATCCAGACCTACCGGGAGCAACTCGGGGTTAAGTGTCTTGCCCAGGGACACAACGACACATGGTGGGCGGATGCGGGATTCGAACCTCCAACCTTCCGATCAGGGGTCGACTGCCATTACCACTACACCACGGCCGCCCATATATATATATATATA